>JARJDS010041786.1:3848040-3870806 GCA_030264155.1 Atheta pasadenae
TAATGCGCAGAGAAAACGCACGAAAACAGCTCTGTCATACACAGTGTTTCGTTTGTTTTTGTTACTTTATTGGTTAATGAGTGAACGATTTACTAACAACAGGTGAGAATACGGATAATAAATGTTTGAGCGGTGATTAGTATTAGTCGTGCAATGTGCATATTATAGGAAACTAAGCAATACGCGTTATGCGCGAATGAATTATGGCCGATGCGCGCGTGGCCTTGAAGTCACATGTTTCGCCGAATAGAAATTTCTACACAACCTGATCACCTGAGCAGTGAACGAATTTGGAACCACCTGCAAATGGGCCTAGGGAAAGTAACAAGAATACGAGCATTCGCGTTATATTTCTTTGGCTTGATTGATTTTCTTGCGCTTTGCTATTGAAATGAGGTACGTATGCGATTCGTGTTGTTTAGCAGAGATTTGAACCAAAACTGTTGATGTGGATCTAAACGTCGCAAACGTGATTGGTCCAAAACGCTATTGATGAATTCTTTGAGGGCACAATGGTAAAACGTTCCACTGATATTGATAGTGTTTGAAGATAGTGAAGTGAAGCAAGAGTCATATGAGCGATACGTGTTTTGTGCACGGGCGGTGTCTGGCAAAGCATGTGACCTAACCACTTAAGTGGGTCATACTGTCGAAAATCACTTGTTTTTGGTGATTTTCGACTCGAAATATAACGCATAAGGCCCTTGGTGACCATCGTAAGGCATTCGTCGATTAATTATTCGTATCGATCTGGTCACAGGGCCTTGCGGAAGGGGCCGAGAGCGCGCTACGCCCTTCAAGATTAATCGCCGGACACCAACCGATGAATCTTGAAGAGACATTCACGCGATTTTATGATCTGTGTATAGTGTTCGCTTGCAAGACAAACGGAAAGTTTTCTTTCCGCCGCCTCCAAACCGAGCGCAATGTCTTCCGCAGACAAAATCGATAGCCGCGCACGGGCGGCGCGCGCGTATGTGTGCGCGTGTACTCACCGCTGAATATGATCGCCGACGCGGCGCCCATGACTCCGAAGAACGGGCCGTAGATGGGATTTTCAGGATTCGCTGGTGTCGCAGACATGATGATTGCTGATGTGTGTGTCTTTCAAAGAAGAGTTGGCGTGAACGAGGGAGTATTTACAGGTCCGTGCTGCTAACTGAACGCACTCGACACTCAACAGTAACCGCGAGCCTACTGACAAATATGGCCTACGCGCCGCGACCAGCAGGAGTGTGGGTCATATGACGGGTGCGCGAGCGAGCGCACAGACCGCGCCGGTAGTGGGGCGCGCGCGCGCCGCGTCGGCTCCAGTTGATTGGCCCGAGCGCGGCCTTCGTGCGACCAGCGTACCAATTGCGCCTGTCTTACGCGTTACGTCACGAGCACATCCCGTTCACCCCGCGTGACCGATCACGAATTTCACCCTTTGACACTATGGAAACCCTCGAAACACATCGCAAAAATTAGAAAAAACCTTAATCGCCAACTTGCACGCTGCCACTTGGCGTAATTGTCACTTTTTGAGGCATGTTTTCGATCACATGACTGCCGCACGTCTGTCACACTTCCGGTGTGGATCACAGGTTGTTTGACGCAGCGCGAAATTCAAACGCCAGCGCGCCAGTCATAGCACGCTACTTGCTTCGGCAAACACCGCAATCACGATTCGGTTGCATAAACTCGCACGGGACGAAGAAAATAACAAATTTATTTAATTTTCAGTTAACACATGTCGAAACGAGAGACTATACACTATACAATTTTTGGTGAGTTAATGTTTTTCGAGCGCTTTCGCCAGCAGATCGTTCATGGACGTAAGCAGGATGCGTGGATCATCGACCAAACCAGCGCCAACCATTGAATTTGTGAATAACTACCCAAAAACAAACAACCAAAGTCATTAAAATTTCGTTCAAAATTAAAGACTACTTTACTACTTACTTGCTTAGTGAGCAATTCAGCCAACTCTGGGTTAGATGTGGTCAATGTGTGCAGTTTTTTGATGATTGGATGTCTGAAAATAGATTATTATGTATATATTTAACTCAATTTACCCAATCAATGTTTTAACATATGCAACCGTACAACCATCAAAGTCACACAACGTCAAAACTAATTAAATTGTTTGGTTTGTACCTTGGATTAAGTTCCAATTGCGGCTGTAAAAGCGCATATCGTCGCTCTTCTGATAATTGATGACTTTGCGTGCGGATAAAATGTCTGGCAGCGGCCATTTCCTCAACAGTTACAACGCAGGGATGACTTTCCAATCGAGTTGTTGCATTTACAGTCGCAGCCTTTCCAGCCAACTTGTCCTTCATCCACGCTGTGAGTTCGTCAATTTGGCTCCTCTTCAAGCTGTCATCGCCAAGATTTGTTAAATCCGCAGCTTTTTTATCGTCGCGCATATCTTTCTCAACCGACACGACGCGATAACCTTTGAATTGTTGCAGCTGCATCAAAACCAACTCATCGTATGGTTCGTAACAAAAGAGGACTTCCTGTTGGCGAGTTTTGAGGTTTTCGTAGTAAGGAGAAGCTTCAGCAAGAGTACGGCTATTAAAATGGTATAAACAAATAATGTCATTAGTTTTAAAAAAATATATGGCTGCATTTTGTTTACCTTGGTGCAGCTAAATAGAAGATGGTCTTTTCATCGCCCTTGACGTTGGATACGTAATCATCCAAGCTTACTTTCATGCCAGCGTCCTTGTGCGATGACTCAAAGCGTAATAGTTTGGCAATGTCTTCCTATTTGACAAAACAAACAAAAAGCAACATATGCATTAATGTTAATAAGATTATTATAAAAAAACATTCAACTACCTTTTCATTCTGGTTGTGGTTTGTAATAATGCCTTCCTTAAGGAACAACCCATAATCAGCATAGAACTTCAAATACTCATCAGGCTTCTTCTTTGATTGATCAACTAAGAACTTCAAGATGCGACTTGTCAGCACGGCTCCCAATTTTCTAAATAAAACAAAAACATTTACAAATAACCCTGACAAACAGTTATAATTTTTTGGGATATATTCTCTATTAGTTATTCGTCAATTTAATTACGATTATTTAATACTTACTGAATCAATGCGCTATTCTGCAACAATTCTCTGGATAAATTCAAAGGAATATCATCAGAATCAACAACGCCCTTGACAAATCTCAACCACTTCGGTAAAATATTATCCACACGACTCTTAATCAACACTTTTCTAGTGTACAAAGCCACCCCTGTCTCAGTTTCCCTGGACAACTCAAACAATCCAGGTTTACCATCGGGAACATACAACAACGCATGGATACTAATCGGAACATCTGTATTGTAATGCAATGTAAATCGGGGTAAATCATAAGCGCCGCTAATATAACGATAAAACTCGCTGTGCTGTTGAGGAGTTATCTCTTTAGGATCCATCAACCACAAAGGCTGCACAGTATTCACTTTTGTACCATTAAGAATCACTGGACTGCCAACAAAGTTACTATATTTGTTGATAATTGTTTTAATGGTTTCCTCATCACTGAATTCTCGGCAATCAGTCTTCAACTGCATTACAATTTTAGTACCAAATTGCAATCCTTGCACTTCCTGAATTTCATAAGATCCAGTACCATCGGAAGACCACTTATGACCAATTGTTTCAGTGGCAGATCGAGAATACACCTCAACTACATCAGCAACCATGAAAGCACTGTAGAAACCCACACCAAATTGACCAATAATGTTCCCACTACTGTCAGCAGCTTGTTTTTCTTTTAATTGTTCCATGAAAGCCTGTAACAAATATTTGTATGTTATTTAAATTTTAAGCTTACATTTCAAAACTTTTTTACCTTTGATCCAGAACGTGCAATAACACCTAAATTAGAGATCAGTTCCTTTCTGGACATGCCAATACCACTATCAGTAATAGTTAATGTCCTATTCTGTTTATCAGTTGTGATACTAATTTCCAAAGGTCTATCTGCATCAGCAAATGTTTGACTAGCTGTTGCATCTGAGAGTAAAGTATACCTAAACTTTTCTAAAGCATCACTTGCATTGGAAATTAACTCCCTAATAAAAACCTCTTTTTCAGAATACAAAGATCTAGCCACAATATCAAGCAACATGCGAGTTTCAGCCTGAAATTCATGTTTTGTACTTTTTCCTACTGCTCTTTCACCTTGTGGTTTGCTCTCTTTAGCGACTGGTTCAGTAGCGTAGTATTTCACGTGTTGGGAATGTTCGTTTACTAAAATATTTTCAAATTATATTTAAATTTTAAAGAAAGCATGAATCAATCTTAACCTATCTTACCCAAACTGAGGCTGGATGTGTTTCCTGCGATTAATGCTCGCGCCCGGCTGACAGGGAATTTATGCAATGCGCGGTATTGAATAAACGGTGAAGTAAAGCGTAAAGTGCGAAATAGTCTTAAGCTTGCCATTGTTTTGTTCTCAGTGTTTGTCTTTAGTTTTGATTAATTTTATTTATGGTTTTATCGAAGAATAATTTTTACTTCACCGCACTGAATATTCTCGAAATTAAGTAATTGTTTGTGACGACAGATGTCATTAGTGAGGACTATTTTGATTATCAAATTATAAACTTGTTTTATTTGTTGAATAAACCGTAAAATGTGATGAATTTAAAATAAACATTTATTTTTTCATGTCTGTTACGTGGTTATTATGTCATGCATTCAAATTTCATGCGTTTATTATTTCTATTGATTTTGTTTCAGCCAACGCATGTTTTATTATAGGCAACCAGTTAGGCACTGTAATACAAAATGCGTACGATATTAAAAAAATTAAGAAAACAACAAAAATAATTAAAATACTTTATTTGTAATAGTCTAGAATTTAATTTATTTGATAGTAAATGCGTAAATGAAGTTTATATTTAATACTTAATTCATAAATTAGAATAATTGAACTTTCTTTAAAATTCTACTCATCGTCTGAGCTATCTGAAGACGAAGATGATAAATCAGTTGATGATGAACTACTAGATGATGAGCTGCTGCTGGAAGAACTACTGCTAGAACCTGAAGAATCTGAGTCTGAATCATCTTCAGAGTCATTTTCTTTCTGTTTCTTTTTGGAAGATTTTTTATTTTGTTTGTCATTAACTTCTAATTGAGCTCTGTAAAACAAAAACAAATAAAAATTAACAACCCACAAATCTAACTTTGTTATTAATAAGTACTTCTTAAATATTGAATTAAAATTGTGTTTAAAAAATTATATAAATTGTAACTTACTCTTCCTGTTTTTGTTCAATAATTTTAATCTTTTTATTCAATAATTTAGTCCTTGAACTTCTGTGTACATATTTTCGTTTTCCCTTACACTCATATGACCAGTGTCCCATCTCCAAACATTTTTGGCATCGAACACCTTGTGGTGGATTGGATTGTTCTTTTCTTTAAATGAAAAACAAAACTATAGTTATTATAAAACAAATGGTGCAAATGTAGGTGCTTAAGCAAACATACTTCTTGCCAAAATATCCGTGCGAACTCAATCGAACACTCATTTTTTATTTATTATCAATTTTTTAGAAGTAAACAATGAACATTTATTTTATGTGAGTTTTGATGCGTTGAAAGACAGTGGAATTTTAAGGTTAAACTTGCACGATTAGTTGCCTACTTTGTTTACATATTAAATGAATTCAAAAAATTATTTATTATTCAGTGCCTACTAATACTACTAACAATTAATAATAAAATTATTAAACAATAAATGGTATTATTAATAACATTATTATTCTGTTTGTTTCAGTTTGTTCAAAACAGTTAGGAATAAAAACCTAAAATAAAATAGCGTACATTTAGTTGCCTACTTCATAAAAACAAAACTTGTTTATGGTGGTTTACAGCAGTTTATAGCACTAAACAGTTACGTGCCAGATTGTGAAAATCAGATTTCTACAACAAATAAATAACAAATACAATTAAAACTAAATATATAAAATAATTAAATTTGGAGAAAAATTGAGTAAAAACTGGTAAAAATGATGTTATTCATTCTACCGCTATAAGCGCCACGGTCAGTTGGTCACGAACACACATGAATTGCAACCCACATTGACGTACACTGACGTACACAAATAAACAAACCTCATGCCTGCTCATGCCCAATGAATCCCTTTGGCCGAACCAAACGTCAGAGGTGTCAAAACAGTGTGCAATGTTAATAACAAATTAATTTCTCGCACGGATTGGTGTCCGCGTATAAACAAATAGCGAGCGCGAGCGGCACGACGGGAAGCGGTGTTGGTCGCGCGGCAGCTGCGCTTTGGGGCCGACCTGCGGATTCCACTTTCGGTCCTAATCGCTCCAATTATTTCGGATTCCCAGCCCCCAGTGAAAGTGTTTTCGTGTGTTGAAAGTGTTGATGTTGTCGATTGGGCGCTCACACGAATTAGTTGGCAATTGTTGCAACCGAAAGGATTGGATGCGATGCGATTGCATAAAGATGTTGTGCCCATTCGGTAAGAAACAAAACACTTTTCAACATTCTACTCCAACACATTTCATTTGTTTTCTTATAGTTAGAGAACATATAGTTATAGTTATGTATTGATATTGATTCTCAAGAAATCGCCAAAATAATTTCAAATTTTTAATATCAATTGTACATAAATTAACAATTTAACTTCAATTGTTTTTTTATGATGATGACTGTTAATTTTAATGGTAGCATGTCATTTGTTTGTTAATAATAGTTTATTTCATTTCCTTTTGTAGAATTTAACTATCAAAGATATTAAATGAGATATAATGTCTCATATTGAGGCACAACTAAGGGCGCAAGCCCGTCTCGACTATAAATGGATTAAAACAGATCTACAGAGCACTTTTCAGTCACCTGAAGCTTTACAGACAATTTGGAATTCTTTGATCACTGATGGTGAACTTACAGGACACTTTTGTGATGGATTACTGAATTGTGCTGGGGTTTTAGCCCGAAAAGGACACAATGGGAAATATTATTGTGGACTAAGGGTTAGTATTCATTTGAAACTAAATTATTTAAATTAAAAACAAATATTGGATCCCAAGAAATAAAACTAAAATCAATTATTTTAAAGGTGTTAACATGCACTTGTTGTGATACAATATGTGGTCCAAATTCAGGCTGCAATTGTGGAGCTTGTCAAAAACTTGATGCAGAGGAAACCATCTCAAATGCTAACATCGGAAAAGTTGATGATGCACCAAGTCCACAAAGTATTTTAAATTCATGGACATGGGGACCCAAACCCAGTAAGTTTACTACTTAACTTACTTAATATTTATTTGGTGTTTAATTGCTTTATTTAAGTTTTTGTTTGTGTGCTACATTTAGCAAATTGAACATTTAAGTCTAGTTGTGTTTCGCAAGTGCGGGGTTTTACTTCACGTGTCCTTACACTTTTACCCTTTGCACAAGCAACTCCGTTCGATGTTAAATTGAAGTTACCATCACAACGCGTGGCAATTGTTTCGTTGCCATGACAATTATAATGTTTCATAACCAACAAATCAATTTCAGAACAAGAAGATTTAGTATCACTCATCGAAAGTTTAAACAACGAGCAACGAAAACTATGTTTAGACTCGTCGAATACATCCCTATCTGCTATTCGTCTTCACCAGAGACTAGTAATCTTCAAACGTTACTACGTAGCAGTGGGACGCAGCAGCAAACAACAACATTTCGATCAGGACAAACACCTAAACTACAATTACACAGCGCCGGAAACATCTGGCGCCAGTTTATCCCTAACGAATTCGACGATTACGCTTCACTCGAGCAAAACCAAACGAAACGCGAGTTTGACCGGCGTGCAAAGTTTAGATCCCACAATGGGTTTAGCAAGAGTTGGATCCAGGGCTGCATTAAACTTTTCATTTGCGTTTTTACGAAGAGCATGGCGAATGGGCGAAGATACAGAATTGTGTAGTGAGCTTTTGACTGAAAGTTTAGAAGCTTTACAAATGTTACCAGTTGCGACGTTGTTTGATGACGCAAGTATGTCACCGATATGGATGGAAGTGGTTGAAAGAAGTGTGAAATTCTTAAGACAAGTTGTGACTGGGTGAGTATTTTAATTTCTTGTTTAAGGTTAGGTTTAGTATCGTGCGCGTTACTTTACGATATTTTTGTAAGATGGCAGCACGTGCAACAATTTTTTTAAGATGTATTTTAATTAATGATTTTAATAAAATTTTCAGTGAAATAAATGCGGGCCGTGTTCCTCAAGAAGACCAACACACATCTTTAAACCTTTTACTCGAATTGTCACTCCAAAAGGCTCGTTTGAGCAACATGTTAGACATGGCATTGCTTTTACTCACCATGTGGGAAAAACGTACCAATATAGACGACAATCGTTCACTCCCCCCAACAGCAACCGCACCCTTAACTTTATTTATGAAACGTTTCGAATCAATTCAATGCGCTCGAACTTCACCTTTCACCGCAGACGACATGGACACCACCTGCACTCAAATGTTTCTCAAATACACGCAATTGCCCGAAGAAGACGACATGGAAGTTGACCTGAAACAATCAGCAGTGTTTTTAATGTCTCACCTCGACCGTCTAGCGCGACCCCACATTCCTCCCCAGTCTTTCAACAAAAGCATTACAAACTATAACGTTCAACAGTTTATGGCTTGGGGTTACCTAGCATGGAATACTGGTACAAGTCCACAAGTAATCGACGCGTTGTCAAATATTAATATTTGTCAACTAAGTTGCGGATATCGCTGTCTTCTCGCTTTGTCGTTAACAGGTTTAGTATACATGATACAATTGTGTACTGAATCACCATGTCTTCAACTAGTTGAAGCGTTGAAAGATAAAACCGTGATTAAAATTGCAACACACCCTGAAGGTAAGCACATGATGGCGTTGACTATCAACCAAGAAGTGTATTCTTGGGGTGTAGGAGATGGGGGGCGCTTAGGACACGGGGATACTCTCAGTAAAGAAGAACCTGATTTAATTGAATTGTTAAAAGATAAAGATGTTGTTGACATCCGTTGTGGTGGATCGTACAGTGCGGCTATAACATCTGGTGGTGTATTGTACACTTGGGGTAGAGGTAATTACGGACGTTTAGGACATGGGTCATCGGATGATTGTCTCGAACCCACTGTAGTTCAAGCCTTGCAAGGACAACATGTCGTTGCGGTTGCTTGCGGGTCAGGCGATGCGCATACTTTGTGTGTTACAACTCAAGGCAAAGTTTATTCATGGGGTGATGGCGATTATGGTAAACTAGGTCGGGGTGGTTCTGATGGGTCTAAACTACCGAAATTAATTGATCGTTTACAAAATACTGATATAATCGATGTTTACTGCGGGTGCCATTTTAGTATGGCGCTATCACGTTGTGGGCGAGTTTTTTCTTGGGGTAAAGGCGAAGGTTGGAGGTTAGGACACGAAACGGACGAACATGTCAGATTCCCACAGATAATTCAAGCTTTGGATGGTAAAAAAGTTGTCAATTTAAGTCTTGGGTTTGATCACGTCTTTGCTCTAACTGATACCGGCGAAGTTTATGGATGGGGGAAAAATCATTACAAGCAGATTTGTGACAGTAATGATAACGTGATTGCCACACCGAAGAGATTGGACGCGTTACAGGGTCAAGAAGTGGTCGGGATTTGTTGTGGTCCAACGCAGAGTTTTGTTTGGGCAGATTTCAGTGCGTGGATACCTAACGTACGTGTGCCGTTTGTTATTGATCTGTGCGAGGCAACTTTCCGGCAATTGGATCAATTGTTAGAGGTGGTTTGTGACAATACTAAACAAGGAACGTTTACGCAAGAAAAGGAATGCATCGCTATTGCTTCGTTAAGTTTATTATTATTGCAGGTAACATAACCTAACATAACATCACTTGTCGGGATAATAAATTTTCATTTTTACAGTTACATTGCATGATAACCAATCAAATCGATGCGAAAACTTTGGGATTATCTCCTGGGTCAAAACTTTTATCATCGTTAAAATCTCGAGTTGTTTACTTGGCGAGTTCAACAGGAATTTTACAAACTGTGCAGAATGCTGCGCAAAGCACCTTACAAGCTGGGTGG
Source organism: Atheta pasadenae (assembly GCA_030264155.1). Classification (NCBI taxonomy): domain Eukaryota; kingdom Metazoa; phylum Arthropoda; class Insecta; order Coleoptera; family Staphylinidae; genus Atheta; species Atheta pasadenae. The sequence goes on from JARJDS010041786.1 coordinate 3,858,130, forward strand.
ATTGTAATGTTACCAACAGCGAATGAACGCGCGAATACTTTATCAGCGCTGCTTCCTAATAGTGGGTTTGAACCCGGGGCGCTGTCGTGTGGTCATCGTTTCATGACGGACTTGTTGGTTTGGAGTTTAATGTCTGACGGAGGGTTGGAAACAGCGTTGCAGGAAGCAATGCGGGCTGAAAGCGAATTGGTTGATACGCTAGATGAAAACTTTGATGTGCAAACTGCGACGGGGAATACAATTACTATTCCGCTATTGCATTTAGTCAAACAATTATTGAAGAATAATAGTTATATGACGCAGATGCGGATGCAGGATTTTGCCAAGACCTGTAAACTCGTGGCGGTTGAAAAGATGGATAAAGATTCACCGAGTTTGAATTTGTTGCTAAGGTTTCAACGACAAATTATTGGGAAGATCTTTAAGGACCACCATAGCGAAGCTGCTTTGTCTTTATTGAAGAAATATCTGTACCAAGTTGGGGAGCATATTACGCAGACGTTAAACATAGCGTATGAGACAGCGTCACAGAATCCTAAACATTATTTGTATGTTATGCAAATTTTAAAGGGAGATATAACTGGTACATATTTTTTGTTGTTATGCAACCAAATGTGCAATAACTTTAATTATAAATTTTAGATATTATCTTACCCGAATTGATTGTTTCGATTGTACTACTAGAACAAGAAATTGATCATTTCTTGTTTAACATGGACTGGTTAGCTGTTTTTGACTCGTTATTATCCTCCCTTGACAAGTTGTGTAAGTTATCACCTAGTATTGAAGCAATGGATTCTGATGACATTAGCTGGCCGGGTATTTTCCACTCACAACCACCGCGGCTTTCACATAAAGTTGATGATTTACCTTTAATTCGAAAATCGGATATGGATAATCATAACTTGGATGGTGGTTTATGGGTTATCATTAATGGTAAAGTGTATGACATTCAAGATTATAGGTTAGTATATATTTTTGTAACTAACAGTCCCTATAAAAGTTACTAAACTTACTAAACAAACATAACCTCTCACTTAAATTGTGTTATTTAAGATGTGAAAACTCAACATTATTGGAAATATTACAAAAGTACGCCGGTAAAGACGCATCCCACGTGTTTAACAGTATGCCACATAGTTTATCAACACTTCAAATGATGGAAACCTATGTGGTGGGCATGTACTCACAAAATGAAAGCGAAAAATTGCCACATGTTCCTTACGACAGTGTACATGTTTCGTTAAACTTACTGGACAGCGAACGCCATCTTGGTTATTTGTTAGGTTTACACGCTTATCACATGCGGCAAAGTTTAAAGTTGCAACCAGCTGAAATGACCGCCAGAAATTGGTTGAATGCTTTGTTTCTTAGCGGAGGTTTACAAGTTTTGCAACCACCCAATCCGTATGAAGAAGAAAAGGGCGATGATAGAAGCACGAATTCCACGGCGGGTAACACGCCCACTGAACCGAAAGTAACACATAACAAACTTATTCGAACAACTACTAGTCAGTTACCAATTAATAGGATTAATTCGTTTATTAATGCGTTGGCTGAGAGTCGACTGTCGGTATGTTAAATGTGTTTTTTTTGTTTGAAATTGTCTGCTTTAGTATTCAATGTATTTTGAGTTGCATATATTGATGTTTTTTGTTTTGTTTTTTTAGGATTCGTTTGTAATAGCGTTCTTGGCGATAGTCGAGCAACACTCGAAACAAAACAATTATCTAAGTCGTGTGGACTTTAGCTTCGAACATCCATTAGAAGAAATTGGTAGAGTCCTGTTTGCCGTGCTTTTGAAGCATTTAGGCTTTGGATATATTCTGCTACCAATCTTAGATGCATGTAAGTTCATTTTTACCAGTTTACTACCAATCATTTTAGATTTTTACTAATGTTACTAGATCGATTCTTTAATTTTACAAAAATAACTAAGGTGGAGTGGGACAAATCAATTGATTAAACTTGTCATGTAATACTGTTAATTACACGTTTAAATTGTTAGACAAAACTCATGGTGTGTTCAGGTACAAAGCAAAGAATGAGATTATTTGTGATTTTCCTTTATAATTTTTCGGACTATCCACTGGGGCATAACCTAACTAACCGTGTTCAAAATAAAAATACAAAATTTATTAGGAGTAAGTGAAATGTAAATGAAATATTCTGGGTCGGTTTTACTCCACTCCACCTTAGATTTTTTCATATTCTTATAAGTGTTGTTAATGGCCATTGTTTTTGCGTATAGATTCTACCCAACCAAACGTAAAACTTCCAAAAGCACTCGCCGAAATGTTAAAGTTAGTCTATCAAACCAAATGGAATTTAATAAAACTCCGTCAAGAATTGAATCGTTCATATAAAGAAATCTGTATTCCAATACTAGAACGCTGCCGGTTTTTGTTGTACGAAATCAAACCCGCGATTAGTGTTGAAATGGAAGCGTTTCGTAATGTTAACGTTCTGTATAAAGAACCGAGGGTTAAAACGTTGGTGCGTAAAGTAATTAAAGATTTAAAGTGCGGACGGCATACATCTGACATTCAAAAACCAGAAGACATTGTTAACGCCACCATACAATCACAATCGATTGAAAAACACAAATCTTGTGAAGATTTAGCGAAGAACGCAATTAAAAAGTGCGCGTCAGATGGTAAAATCGCTGAAAGTAAAAGTGACACTGATGATGTGAACAACGAAATCAAAAATGGCGGTATGGATAAATCTACAGCCGAGCGCGTAATGTCAGAAAGTTATAACCAGAACAGCAGTAAACGTAATGATTTTCTCGACGATTCCGAGAAAGAAAAGTTGGAAAAGGATAAAACCAAAACTAAAGATCCTGTGAGAGTTAAAAAATACGAAAATGATGCTGCGTTGGCTTCGTTATTACAAAAGTTGACCGAGAAAAAAATGAAAAAAATCTCTAATGATAACATTGAACTTATGATGCAGATTTTAGACTTTGTTTTGGCGAAAAATGATTCTTCAGTAGTGGCGAAAGATAAAGATAATAGTTGTGACGTGGATGTTTTGAGACGCGCCATGTATTCACAAGTGATGCGCTGCAAAATACGCAAAGAAGGTTTGGAACTTATTCAGCGATTGTTAACCAAAACGTTTCTACTGACATCTACGAAGTACGCGATTGTTAATGGATTTTTGGGTTGTATGAATCTTACTAAACAAGGCAAAGTTGTGCATTGTTTGGATGACGTTCAATTGATCACGCCCACTAGTAAAACGGAATTGTTGTTGAGCCAATTGAAAGTAACAGAATGGTGTATTGATACGTTGCGGAATTACGTGTTACGGGATTTGCCTAGCAGGCATGTAAAGAAAGGTCAACCCAAGGTTAATATGAACATTAACCTAGGAACGTATACATTATTAAGGGATGTACCTAGAGCTAGAATGTTGTTGTCTATATTAGGCATTTTGGCTTCCAATTATTATTTACCCATGGAATTATCGCCATTGATCAATAGTGGCATGATAAGTTCTGTGTTGGCTTTGTTACGGCAAACTGGAGGGGATCAAAGTATTGTAAGAAAAGTCTCTGAGTTTTATGTGGTTTACGCCGATATTATTGCTCAGACACGCCCAAAGCGAGGGGCGTTGACAATGGGAGAGATTGCAGCCATGATGAAATTGGGTGTTAGAGTTGTGCGCGGTCCTGATTGGAAGTGGGGAGACCAAGATGTGGGTATTTGTCGTGAGGGGCGTGTGATTGGTGAATTGGGCGATGATGGTTGGGTTCGTGTTGAGTGGGCCAATGGTACGACGAATAGCTATCGAATGGGAAAAGAAGGAAAGTATGATTTGGCGTTAGCCACGCCTCCTAGTCCGATTACGTCTGATACTGATAGTGAGGATATCACAGATCAAGGTTTAGGTTAGTAATTTAACCGGTTAATGACTTAAAATGTAATTGTTACTAATTTTTTTTGTTACAAAGGTTCTCAAATCGTAGTACGTGATAATCAATTAATGAAATTCCTGCGTGAGTCCAGCATCAACTTCTTGCGAATAATCACAGTAAGCGGTGGTCTTGCAAAGGGTAACCTTGACCCATCAACGATTCACGGCCTATCCAGTTTGTTCTGCAGTACATTAAACTCTGGTAATCAAGAGTGGTGTAGTTTAACCCTAATGCATTCAATAGCGCAAAACCCACAACATTGCACCGCCCTCAGTACGAAACCGTGGATCAACATGCTGCTAGGATTCATTTCAATGCAACCGAATGCATGCGGCAACGTTGTGAATCTACCGAAACAAATTCTATCGGTACGGTTATTAAAAGAAGTGTTACAAACCTGGGATCTTGATAATAGCGATATTTATCCGGTTCTCGAGAAAATCTTAGGTATTTTGGGGCGAATATTGTTGACATGTTGTTATGATACTAGTAACAAGCCTGTGAGCGAAAACAAATCACTTATGTTGTTGACGCAGTCGCACAGCGCCACTCTAGCGGCAGAGATTACCGGTTTGTTGCGACATTTGCATGGTTTGGTCGGATGGAACCAGGTGTTGAATTCGATTCTATCACAAAAGTTGCAATTAGCTGCGTATTATTTACAAACCGATTGTAATTTGTATCACGTGTTTGAGGACGCTAGCAGTAGCGACCAGTACATGGTAATTGCGACGTTGAATGTGATGGGTTCATGGGATGCTAGACCTAGAATTGGGTCTTTTGTTGATGTTGATAATGAAGAAGGTACGATTACCAGAGTGTCTCAGAAGGGGAAAATTTGTGTGCAGTTGCATAAAAGTGGCGAAACTAATAAGTATTATCTTGAGGATTTGAAATTGCAACCGTCGGCGAGCTTTAATTTAGACAAAATGATGATGGGTGAGGGTTTGATTAAAGTGTGGGCAACTTTAATGATTAATCGACAAGCTTCGTGTAATAATTACGAACGAAAAACAACTTACGGTATGTATTTTGATGGTTTTCGCCATTTTGTATTGGAATAATCCTTAGTTTTATTGAAAGATGGCGCTGTAGAAACTAATAGTCTTTCAACTTTTATTACAGGGTTAGTTAACACTCCATATTTACGTTCACAAATCAACATGTTAGCCGTATTGAACGCAACGAAAGTTCTTCAATACAACCAATCAAAATTACGCCGCATTCTGAGACATCCTTTATCCATGTTAGAACAATCAACTGAACATGTATCTTCCTTTGAAGAAGAGCCTAACTCTCCTGTACTCCTCATACAAAAGATTCTAGTCAAAGCAACGCAGCCGTCCCCCCTGAAACCTATCTACTCACTGGAAGATTTACAATTAGCTGCTCTGAATCTATCTCAATATTTAGCAGCCGAAGCTTCCAACGACAAAGCACCTGTGACAACGATCTCCAACGATAAATTCAAAAACATTCCAGCGCCTAACATGGCGACAACCAGCAGTTTAAACCCCGTCGTTAGTGAACTACCTACGCCAAACAGCGAATGTTCAGTCAAATCTATGTTTAGCGATACGAACACTAACACTAATACAAACACAAATAAAAGTAGTAATAAGAAAAAGAAGGAAAGCGGTGAGCAATTACCATCGAATCCGATTGTGTCACAAATTGTAGAGATGGGATTCACAAGGAAATGTGTGGAAAACGCTATGAAAACTATTGGCGTCGCGGCTGATGCGTTAATCACGCCCGAAATCATTGTGTCTTGGTTATTGGAACATCCGGATGTGGTAACTTCTGATACTGAAAGTATTAGTAGTTATTACAGTTCAGATACTGAAAGTGTTTCGGATCAAGTGGAGCTGGGCGTTCAAGGTTATGCGGAGTGTCCGGGATTGGACGCTATTGGCGGATTGGTGGGAGCCAATGCTGTGGCGAGTGTTTCTGGTACTGGACAAGTGGTGACATCTATAGCATATAGTCAACGGACGGACTTTTTATCGAATGATGAATACGCAATGTATGTGCGGGATAATATTGAAGTGGGGATGCTGGTGAGATGTTGTCGGAGTTATGAAGAAGTTCATGTTGGTGATATTGGTAAAGTGATAAAGATTGATAAGGAGGGTTTGCACGATTTGAACGTGCAAGTGAACTGGCAACATAGGATTAACACTTATTGGGTTAGGTTTATCCACATTGAATTGTTAGGCTTTCCGCCGGCATTACCAGCACCGACTTGTATTAAAGTTGGGGATAAAGTGCGCGTTAAGTCTTCTGTTTCCATTCCAAGATATAAATGGGGTTATGTTACACATGACAGTGTTGGTGTTGTTACGTGTAAGTATTTCTTTTTATCTTGCATTTTCACTCTGCTCATAGTATGGCTGCCTAACAGAGGGCGTTAGTTAAAACTAAATAGTTTATTTTTATTTTGTCACATAACCTCACTTTAATTTCTAAAAACAGTTTTCTAAAGTGGACGGAGTTGAAATGCATAATGCAAACAACATTTTGTTATTAGTTATAAGATTAATTTATATAATGATGTTACAGTGATAGCTGAAAATGGTCATGACGTCACAGTAGATTTTCCGAAACAATCGAATTGGACTGGATTGATCACCGAAATGGAAATTGTACCTTGTAACCACGAAGGGATTGCTTGTAATGGCTGCGGGGTGAATCCTATCAAAGGTCCGCGATATAAATGCAAAACTTGTGAAAATTACGATTTTTGTGAGAATTGTTTCTATACACGCAAAAATCATCGGCATTCCTTCAACCGGATAATGGTAATCGGTGCACCGGAAGTGTACGTCGGTAAACCGGGTAAATACTACCGAAATGACTATGTAGACACGGAAGGTTTAACAATATCGGAATGGTCCAAATGTGTTAAAAACGTAACCGTTTCGTCGAAGTCCAACCCTGGAATGCGTTACGATTGGCCACATTGCGTGTGGCAAAGTTGCGGCAATCAAGGCGAGCATTGGATACGTTTAGAAATCCACAAAGACATTGTCATCAAAAACTTACAAATGGGGGTTGATCAAGCTGATAATTCTTATATGCCGTCTGTAATTATTGTGATGGGCGGCGCCACGCCACGATCAATGTCGGAATTAAATGTTGCGTATGTGCGAAATACGGATACAACTGTTACGGTTTTAGCGAACCAGGAAGTGCATTATCCCTTTATTGAGGTGTCGATTATTAAATGTAAAAATCGTGGTATCGATTGTAAAATCCACGGATTACGCATACAGGGTGTTAAAAAACCGACTATACATGAACTGAAAACTTCTGTATCGTTTTTGGCAAATGATTGGGATATATCACAAGAGATCGGTGTGGGTATGCCGTACGTTACTCAAGAGATGTCTTTTGATCGGACAGAAAGGATGATTAGTGAGTGCACGTCAAGCACGCCGTGTAAAGTATTCGTTTGGGGTTTGAATGATAAAGATCAATTGGGTGGTATGAAAGGTTCCAAGGTTAAGATTCCTATGCAATCGGATATTTTGAGTCAATTGCGGCCGATACACATTGCTGGAGGGTCCAAATCGTTGTTTATTGTGTCACAGGAAGGAAAGGTCAGTACACATAAGTTTAAGGTTATGTGGGACAAAGGTCTAAGCTGCCATTTTGTTTTTTTGTGTTATAGCTGTACGCATGTGGCGAAGGTACAAATGGTCGCCTGGGACTTGGACACAACAGTAATGTACCATATCCACGACAAATACCATTCTTATCGCAGTATGTGATTAAAAAGGTTGCCGTACATTCTGGTGGTAAACATGCAATGGCGCTAACACTTGATGGTAAAGTGTTTTCATGGGGAGAGGGTGAGGACGGTAAACTTGGACATGGTAATCGTTTAAATCTTGATAAACCTAAAATGATTGACAAACTACGGTCGAAGCGAATTAGGGATATTGCTTGTGGAAGCTCTCATTCTGCTGCTATTAGCTCCAATGGAGAGTTATACACATGGGGGTTGGGAGAGTATGGAAGACTGGGTCATGGTGATAATATTACTCAATTAAAACCAAAACTTGTCAAGTCTTTGGTCGGTAATCGTATTGTACAAGTCGCTTGCGGTAGTCGTGATGCGCAGACATTAGCACTGAGTGATGAAGGTATGGTGTTTTCATGGGGGGATGGTGATTTTGGCAAACTAGGACGTGGTGGTTCCGAAGGTTGTAACACACCGCAAAATATTGAACGCTTGAACTCGTTGGGTGTTGTACAGATTGAGTGTGGAGCTCAATTTTCGTTGGCTTTGACCAAAGCTGGAGAGGTTAGTTTTGTTATTCAACTGAATACATCTTGTGTTATGCAACCAACTATACATGATATGATTATTTTTTGTATGATTTAGGTGTGGACTTGGGGTAAAGGTGATTATTTCCGTTTGGGGCACGGCGCTGATCAACATGTGCGAAAACCGACCATCATCGACACATTTAGGGACAAGAAAATTGTGCATGTTGCAGTCGGTGCGTTGCATTGTTTGGCAGTCACGTGTACCGGACAAGTTTACGCTTGGGGTGATAACGATCATGGCCAGCAAGGCAATGGCACCACAGCAGTAAATCGTAAACCAGCTTTAGTTCATGGTCTTGAAGATGTCTTTGTCAACCGTGTCGCGTGTGGTAGTTCACATTCAATTGCTTGGATGATGTCTGATGTGCGCACTGTTAGCAAACAAGAACCGGTTATTTTTTCGGCACCCAAAGATCCTTTAGGAGCATCAATGCTAGGACTTTATGATGGAGAAAAGTCTTCAACAAGTGACCGCGAAAACGAAACAACGTTAGGAATTATTGTCATGTCTTTAGAGAGTAATACCGCGAAGCAACAAGCATTACAACATATTTTAAACGCAATACACATTCAACAATTAAGACAAAGTGTTGTGAAAGCTTTAAGGAGTCATACCAATATGATGAGTACGTCAACAAACTCAAAAGCAACTATGGAGGATAGTTCCGAAGGTGTTCCAATGGTAGATGTTTTGAAAAAAGACAATGAGACCATCGTTTTAGGAGGCGGTGAAGCTCCGGTTTCGTTAACTGAACTAACCTCAATGAACAGTCATCATTCCACACCGGAAAGTGATGAAAATCCGTTAGCGTTGTTACAATCAATGACGGCAAGCAGTTGTTCAGCATCTGCTTCTGCTAGTCTTTCATCGAAACATTCCAAAATGTCTACCAGCGCCATGTCCGTAATCGCTGCAACTTTAACCTCACATGCGGAAGTTTGTGGTAACCAAGACGCGTCACTATTAGATGAATTTACGTCTTTATTGAGCGAATCCGATGCGAGATTACTTGTCGACTTGTTAAAACTGGCCGTGCAGGAACGTATCGAAGATGACCAGGCTAAGGAAATTTTATCGACTGTTTTAATAAATATGGGAAGCGCGAATAAACAGATCGGCGCCATGTTGTTGGAATTGTGTATTACGGAATTGGAAGATACTACTAGTAATACAACGACTTTGTCGTGTACTCCGCATCCTGTCGTGCAGGAATCTTCACATCCTTATATTGACGATGTTACTTTACGGGGTCATGTCAGAATACCAGGCGCTGATTCGTTGCGTGTTGAGTTTGATAGGAGGTGTTCAACTGAAAGAAGACACGATCCATTGCAGATTATTGATGGCACTGGCAAAGTCGTTGCTACAAGATCTGGTAGGGAATGGACAGATTGGTCCACTGAGGTGAGGATACCAGGAGATGAGCTGCGTTGGAATTTTGTTTCGGATTCTTCGGTTAATGGCTGGGGATGGAGGTTTACCGTGTATCCAGTTGTGTCTAACCACAATCCACGTGAAATTGGTTCTGATAGGTCGATTTTAAGCCAACCATCAGTTGATATGGTTATGTGTTTATTAGATCCTAAACTGTATAAATCAGCGGATGCGTGTTTAATGTCGAGATTAGCTGCTTCACTTGCTGCTTGTTCACAATTGAGTTATTTATGTAAGTTGGTGTTTTTTTTAAATTATGGGTCAGAATCGTGTTGGGAAACGCGTCTGTTTTTGTGTTGTTTCGCTATAGTCTTTTCCAAGCACGATTATAACCTTAAATTTAAATATGGCGACATCTATGATTGACTAATTCACTAATGTGACTTTTTTTCTTAATGTTTAGCCGCATCTCAACGAATGTGGTGCTTGCAACGTCTCCATCGTTTATTAGTCCATGAAGCAGACCGTAAAGGTCTTGCTAATCAACTCCAACAACTTCGAGCTCCCGAAAACGCACTTGGTGGCTTGTTGGAAGCTTTACCTCAAGCTCTACTAAGACAGTACGAATATGAAGACATTTCAGTACGCGCCGGTCTTCATTTAATGCATTCGGACTTCTTTAAAGTACTCGCTGCGCTTGCTTGTGATTTAGAACTAGATAAAATCATTGGTTGTTTATCTGACAACCATAAATGGTCTTGGTTTAGAAGATATTGCAACGCAGCGCGTGTTGCAAAAGCTTTAATCAATAGAACACAACTTCCACTACAGTTTTGTCATGAAGTACGCAAAAAATCATCCGACATAACCCAAGAAATGACAGCTGAAGTTTGGGAGCATGAAAATCATAAAGTTTTCAAAAAAGAACACGATGAACAACTATTGCAATGGTTAAGTAGGCGACCAGAGGATTGGACATTATCTTGGGGTGGGTCTGGTACCATTTACGGATGGGGACATAACCATCGAGGACAACTTGGAGGAATTGAAGGAACAAAAATTAAAATGCCCACAGTATGTGAAGCTTTATCAAGTTTACGACCTGTTCAGTTAGTTGGCGGGGAACAAACTTTAATAGCAGTTACAGCCGATGGGAAAGTATATGCGACAGGGTATGGAGCAGGAGGGAGGTTAGGTATTGGAGGAATTGATTCGGTGTTGGTACCAACACTGTTGGAATCTATTCAACATATTTTCATCAAGAAAGTTGCGGTTAATAGCGGAGGGAAGCATTGTTTGGCTTTATCTGCTGATAATGAGGTTTATTCATGGGGTGAAGGGGATGATGGCAAACTGGGACATAACAACAAAAAGTAAGTTGATTATTATAAATCAATTTTTTGGTAAAAATTATATTTAACAAATATTTTTCAGTACTTGTGACAGACCTAAACTTATCGAAGCCCTTCAGGGTTATGAAATCATTGATATCGCTTGCGGTGGTGCACATTCAGCCGCAATTGATGCGAACGGTCAATTATTTACTTGGGGCAAAGGTCGTTATGGTCGTTTGGGTCATGGTGACTCAGAAGATCAACTAAAGCCTAAATTAGTGGAAAGTCTTTTAGGTTATCGCGTTATTGACGTAGCATGCGGGTCAGGTGATGCTCAAACTCTCTGCATCACAGACGATGATAATGTTTGGTCGTGGGGCGACGGGGATTACGGTAAACTAGGGCGAGGTGGTTCTGACGGTTGTAAACTACCAATGAAAATCGAATCGTTAGCCGGACTTGGTATCATAAAAGTTGAATGCGGATCACAATTTTCTGTTGCGCTAACAAAGTCAGGAGCGGTTTACACTTGGGGTAAAGGTGATTACCATCGTCTTGGACATGGACCTGATGATCATGTGCGTAGACCACGCAAAGTCGCGACTCTACAAGGAAAAAAGATCATTTCGATCGCTACGGGTTCGTTACACTGCGTCGCATGTTCTGATGAAGGCGAGGTTTATACCTGGGGAGATAACGATGAAGGACAACTAGGAGATGGTAGTACTAATGCTATACAAAGACCAAGATTGGTCACTGCGTTACAAGGTAAAAGGATAACACACGTGGCTTGTGGTTCGGCGCATACTTTAGCTTGGTCTACAAATAATCATACAGCGTGCGCAAGGTTGCCTACGTCTGCACCAATGGAGTTTGATTTGTTGAAAGACATTCCGATGCAAGTACTGCACAGAAGATTGGTTATGTTGCATCATTTCGCTGAACTGATTTGTCCGTGTATTACAATGTTTCCTATCACTGGATGTGGGTCTTTGAGTGAATTGAGGAATATTTTAGTTTATTCAATAAAGGAAGCCACTTTCCGAAAGGTTATTCAAGCAACCATGGTACGTGACAAACAACACGGTCCTGTGATTGAACTCAACCGCATACAAGTAAAACGTTCAAGATCTCGCGGAGGTTTGGCTGGAATTGACGGAATGAAGTCAGTTTTCGGTCAAATGGTTAGCAAACTAACGCTTTTAACCTCAGAAGCGTTATCATTGCCGCATCGAGTGTGGAAAGTTAAATTTGTTGGTGAATCAGTCGACGATTGTGGTGGTGGATACAGTGAATCAATAGCTGAAATGTGTGATGAACTACAAAATGGCTCCTTACCTTTGTTGATAGCAACACCTAATGGCCGCGATGAGGCCGGGACCAGTCGGGATTGTTTCTTGTTGAATCCTTTAGCCAAAACTTGTTTACATCTTAACATGTTCCGGTTTTTGGGGGTTTTAATGGGAATTGCTATTCGAACTGGATCGCCGTTGAGTATTAACCTTGCCGAATGTGTTTGGAAGCAATTGGCTGGCATGGAAATGACTCCTGCGGATTTGACTGAAGTTGATCGAGACTATGTTCCTGGCTTGTTGTGTATTAGGGATATGAACCCTGATGAGAGATTATTCCAGAATTTAGAGATGCCATTTTCGACACCATCGACAGCAGGTGTTGATGTGCCTTTGAGCACTAAGTATAAAAATAT
>JARJDS010041786.1:3988584-4000825 GCA_030264155.1 Atheta pasadenae
ACTGAAATAATCTCATCCAAGTCCAGCGACCATTCCAACTCCCAAGGTCCCCAAAGTCGACATTTATTAATCCTCATCACGTGCCTATAAAAAACAACCCCCAAAAATTACTAACTTCAAGACACACAACAAAAAAATAACTTACTCCAAAGAAACAACCACAATGGATCTTCCACTCCGATCAATCCCTGAATGCATCCAATAACTATCATCTTTAAATCTTCCTCCCCCGACGGTTTCCAGCAAATGACAACCCATGCTCTCATAAATACTAAAAGGTCCTAACCCCAAATACCGATTACCATACCTAGTCAGCCTCTGATGACACCTAATCGGTTCCCCTAGCAACGAAGCGCGTTTCAACGCTTCCATAGCAACCAAAACACTGTTACTCTTATCATCCGGATGTCGAGTTAACAACGACACTAAAGCTTTCCCCGTTCCTCTAAAAAACAACTCCCCATCCGATTGATTATTCCCACTACCATTCCCCCCACTCTTAGAAGCAATAATCTGATTCAGTGCCAGAATAACCCCCGGATTGAAATGTCTCAAACTCCAATTGACAATTTTAGGCAACCCTTGATGATCATAACACTGATACCCATGACCACCAACCCTTCGAATACAATGCGTTTGCCCACTCAACATCTCCATCACACATTGCTCCACCGCCACCGAGGACATGTTCACGTGTCCTAATAAACACCGCAAAGAATATAACAAATTCCCCGAATGCACCGCCACATCCGCAATGTGTCCTGTAACCTGCGGATTGACCACAGAAGTCTGTTGGGTTGCATACGGATTAACCAGAACCTGCAACCCTAAAACCTGCGAGTAATACTGTTGAATAAACTGGGTTTTAAAGTGTCCCCAGATTATTTTGATTAGTTTATTAAAATTTTTAATTTGTATACGATTTAACTCCAAGGAATTAACGCGGTGTTTAACGCCCTCTGACGGCATATACGGCGTTATATTCAGAGGAAAGAAATACGCTTGACATTTAGTCATTGACGATAAACTACGGTTAGAACTCGCGTTCGATTGGTTGATGTGCAACAAAATGGTCGTACTCGAACACTTCAGTTGTTCCAAGGTTAAATTTTGAAGGTTATAAAGGTTATGTTTAAGTTTTTTGGTTTTGTTACCTAAAATACGACTCATATCTTTACGGAATTGATAACTGGGTGTGTTTTTCGTGAACAACCAATTCAAATCGTCCAATAGTTGACTTTGGAGGTTAAGTTGGAAGTCTTTAACCTTAAAATCCACATTCTTGATCAACCCGCCCGTTTTCAACATGGTAATCTCCACGAACGGTTTGTCTTTTATACTGACACTATCACACCCCAATTGGGTTAAAACAATAGCCTCAGTATTCTTCAAATGTTTATTATCAATTTGAAGATTTTGAAGTTTTAAATCCATGTAGAGGTTATGCGCCGATTTCCTAACCTGCAAATACACACCGGGATTATAACTTCGTCTGAGTTCAGCGAAAAATGGTTTCAGCATGAACATTTTTTCAAAATCAATATGCACGTAGTCCTTGAGAACGCAACGTTTTTGGTTAGATTTGTACTTGTCTTCAATCCAAGACGCCAATTCCAAGGTCAAAGTCTTCCATTTATGTCCAACGTTAACCTCCCAAGTCCCCGGACCACAATTCAAAGACCCATGCAAGTATTCTTTGTGTTTATTATAATTATTCGTAAACAACGAACACCCCACACCCGATAAACTCAACAACACCTCGTAGTTAACAATTTCGCACCAGTTCTTCGACAAAATATCTCGAAACATTAATAAATCCTCGGTAAAACACAAAATCTTTTGTTTAGTATTAACCTCAGTGTAAATAACCCAATAGATCGTGAGTTTATCTTTGCTTGTTTTGTTGGTTAATTTTTTTGAGGTTACCGACGATTTAGAGGTTAAGTTCTCATCAAAATCATCCGAATCACTTGAACTAACATTCGAATTAATAAAATTAATCCTCTCAAACCCATACTGATACCGCTCCATTAACAAAGACTTATCAACATCCAACACAAAGCCATTGGTGGTTTTATTGTTATAAATATTCCATAACAACAAGCGCGTCTTTAACGGATCATCCCAAGTCCATAATAATTCATTCAAGGGCGATAATAACGTCACTTGATTTAAATGTTGCTGTTGAATCTTTAAAAACAACTCAGCGCACATGTTTTTAATCAGTAGCGGCGCATCACCTAACCTATAATCAGTGAACGTGATCTTGAACGGTCCGTCAACTCCGTTTTCAACCGTCACAGTTAGAGCGCCACCTGGTATGTTTAACTTCAACAACGTTTTGTGTCTTTGACTGAAGAAAAAGCCTTGGGACATTCCTAGCTTTTGTTCTTGTAACTTAACAAACATTTGATACGATGTGGTCTCGGGCCAGAAGGCAACTTCTTGACCTTGGGCCAAGTCAATCCACAAATCAGTTTTTTCGTTGTGTTCCATAAACCTTAATTTTTTTGAGGTTAAATTACTCACCACAAAACACGGCAATAGAGTGACAATCTTCGTCATGGGACACATTTCGGACAATGTGATTTTCAACAAGATGGCGTACCGCTTCTTGCGCACCACATCTTTACACACGACCAAACCAGTGGTACCAGAACAATCTAAACCAAACTCGTTGGAAAATTCCGAGTCATAAACTTTCAGCTTTAAAGTCTGGCGTGTGTGACGCTTAAAACTAAAGAGAATTATATCTTCCGTCATTAACGCCGCTGATGACCTTGACCGCGACTTATAGATTGTGTTAGTAGATGTCGCTTTAAGCTGTATCGACAATTGCGTTTTATTTACGATCCAATACGACGTGTATAACAACAATTCATAATTGTTAGAGTTCAGTTTATTGTTTTTAATGTTCAAAGGTAAGTTGACTTTTTCCGAATTGGATTCGGAATTACTTTGTAGGGTTATAACTTTTTCGTCGAGATGTGAGGTTAGGGTTAGGGTACCACTATATGTTTGTTCAAACGTTTGTAGTTTAAACATTATTTTATTATCTTTGTCCGTATCTAAATTGTAGTACGAATTTTTCTCACCCGGTTCGATTTTTATTTCGTTTTGATTTTCAATTTGACCTTGACCTTGACCTTGACCTTGAAGTAAATCAACCGTAATAGCATACGGTAGAAAGTTTCTAATCACCATACTAGGTAATAACCTCACAATATAATTCGGTACTGTGTGTTTCAAAGCGTTAACCTCTAAATTTTGTTCTAAAACCACCCTTAAAGCAAAAATGCCATTGTTTGCGTCGTTTTTACTTTGGCATGTTATCAATTTACCTGTATCTAGGTCAGTAGCTAAGTCTTTCCACCAAATACCCTTCTGGGATGGTAAATATTGACCTTCGGCGTACGCGGGTTGCATAAATAGCTTGCAATGATATGCAATGTGGATTGGGACGTTGTACGTTTCGTGGGGTTCTAGAACCGCAATACGCATTGTAGTCTCGAATGGGTTTGTCACATCCCCGACGGGTTCTAAGTTTAATTGTTGTAGTACCGACGGTTGGTAGAGAATTGATAAAGCAAAACACGTTTCGTTACGGATCGATAGCGGTGAGCTTAAAACAATTGACATTCCGTGTTTTGTGATTGTACTTTTGTAACCTAAATAGTAAATCGTGGTGGATGCGGTCGTTGGGTGTAACCTCAGCAACTTTTGGGCGTCTTTCCTCGGGCAGGACGTTTGCAAACCGTTGAAATGTGGAATGTATATTTTCATTTGGTATCTGTTGATTTTCTCGTACAATTCCGTTGTGGTTTCCACATTAAAATCCAGACTATTAACAGTGTTGAAGTCGTAGTTCAATTCTTCATCTTCAGTTGTTTTTTGGCTTTTGTACGTTGGGTCTATGTCAATATCAAGGTCGTTGTCTATATCACCTTCACTGATTAGACTTGTGAATTCTTCTTTTGTGGGTGAGTTTGGACATGAGTCTTCTTTTTCGTAGGTTTTGCTGATTAGTAGTTTGCTGTCGCTGTCACTTATTCTGGATGCAGGTGTACCAAGATTCTCCTTTTCGTAGATTTCTACTTTGGATTTGGGTCCAATGTCGTTGATTAGGTTTATGGCTTGGGAATTGTCGGATGGTGCTATTGATAGCGTCTTGTTGGAGTAGAGTGTGATTAGGTCTGTGATTGTTTTGATTAAGGATGGGGTGATTGTTAGGTTAAACGTGTCCTTGCAGTCTATTAGTAAGTATAAGGATTTACGGAATAGCTTTGCTTGTTGGAGGGAGTTGTCTTGGGGTGAATGAGGGGATGGATGTTCTGGATCTGCGGAATGGTCTTGTTCGGGGTCATCAGGATCAGAGTCCGTTGAGTTTTCTATGTCACTACCGTCACTTTCATTCCAATCTCTACAATTTAAGCAAACAAGAAAGTTTAACACTTCTGCTTTTTAACTAATCTTAAATTACTAAAAACTTACCCTGTAAATAAATCCGAAATAGCAGCAGCCAACTTCTCCATACTCCCATCATCGTTCTCCGAATCACTATCATCCAAAAACGTCGACAAACTAGTCTTAACCCTTCGACTATTCCTGCCATGAAACGAATTGGTCGGTTCCAAATAAACCATATCATCCCCACTATCCTCATCATCATCCCCATCATCACTGCTCTTGGAATCATCACTCCCCCTCTTATTCCTCCCAGCTTTAGTAATACTCGCCCTACCATTCTTGGTAATCTGCGCCTTCAACCCCTTACACTGCGCAATCTCCTGCGCCTTATCCTGAAATACTTTCACATTAACCTCAAAAGGTTTATACACCCTTTCCTCCAAAACCACCGGATCAATAAACGGTTCCCACTTCTGCTTCCCCGCATTGAAATAATTAGCCTGCACCGTAAAATCACAATTTGCATTCAACAATGTCGTCCAATCACTGACAGTCACCTCCAATGTAGACTTAAACACCAACACCGGCAACGTCTCCAATTCGAACAAAACAATCAGCTCAGTTTTCGGCAACAAAAACACTTTATGATTATTCGGAACCATTTTGTTTTGCTCAAAAAACTCTTCATTCTGATTCAAATCATCACCACTAGATGTAGCATTCAATGCCACCTTTCTGGGCTCCCACAAATCCTGCGTTTCCCAATGTTCATCATGACATGCGTCAGGTACTTCCGGAACCTTAAAATGCTCCACAATATCGTTCAAAACATCATTAATGGCGTACACCACTTTGTTAGAGAATTGCAAATACAAAGACGAGACATTCAAAGACAACTTCTCGCCCTTCTCATGGGTCACAGACTTCGACAACTCCACATCGCATTGTTTCAGAATAGTATACGACTCATTATGTGACGTGTACAAAGTATGCAACCCAGATAACGACAAAACAAAATTCTCCCTCAGAGAATGTCGGGAATAATCCGACAAAATCTCTGCCTTCGTAACAAAACACCGTCTTTTTCCTGAGGTGCCTTCAATCAAGAAAACAAACTCCGGTTTGTTAACTCTCAACGCTATAGTTAAACTATTCTTAACCGCGTTAGCTTCACTCACATTCTTAACCTCAAAATCTTGATATTTACAATCCATATCAACATAACCTAAATTATCCACGCCGCTCATTTCCCCCATCTCGCCGTCCTTAGGTAAACATTCAATAACAAACAGAGCGACCTTTTCCACAAAGGGTACATTCAAAGTCAAAGTCAAACGTCCAATAATCACATCGATTGATTTATCTAGGGTGCCATTACGATGAAAAGTAATATCAATAACCGGTGGTTTATTCACAGTAATCATTGTGATCTTTCCCAAATTATTATTTTTCGTCTCAGGACTGTGTAGTATTTTATTATCGTTGGTAACCAACGCTTCGGGGCCAATTTCTTCAATTAGAACCTCATCGATCGATACTTTCCCATCCATAGAGCCATCTGTGTACAAAACGCAACAACTACACAAATCATTGATCATCAATTTACCCAATCCATGATTCAAATCACGTATCGGTGAACTCAACAACTCCCCACTATCGAAAAACAACAAACAATTGATACCCTCACAGGTTAACTTCAAATTCAACGTCTTTTGTTTGGGCTCTGCAAAGAACACCTCTAAATTCTTCATTTGACATTCCACGTCATCATCAGCGCCATCTACAAGCGAGTTCTGTAGTTTATGTTTGAGGTTATATTCCGACATGTTATCACTAGCTATAGCCAATAACATGGTCACATCTTTTTGGCCGAGAGTGATATTGATCAATTCAATCAACCCATCGACTTCCCAAATCATGCTTTTGATACTTTTTGATTTCGGTATGATCCTCTTAATGTCTAAGTGTAACTGCATGGGTTCCACCATGGTCTCCTGCGACCCAAGATTTGTGTTCATCATGATAACTCCACGAGACACAACCAGGTCCTTTAATTTGACTAAAATATTCTCCACTGTATCATGTTGGGTATCTTTGAAAAAGTTCTCAACTGTGAAATTCCCCGTGTCAATAATCAACACATTAGGGGATGAAGATTTTTGTGGGATTAGGAGCACAGGACCTTTGATGTTTACCATCAAACTAATTTTTGTGTTCGTCTTCAATGAATCAGTAGCCTTCTCCAGGTTGTCATTAATTTTCTTTAGTACCAAATGACTATAATAACCAATACCCAAATTCAGAACGAATCTATGCAACTGTGCAAGCAATTTATACAAGAAAGTAACGTGCAGTTGCCCCAGAGTAAACTTAAAACTTGAACCCTCGGTGTTTTGGTTACGATTCTCTGAGGTGTCACTAAACCTGACATATTTCAACTCGAACACCTTATCTTGATCAGTGTACAGGACTTTTTTGTATAAAGTAACGTCACTTAAGTGTTCGATATTGATGGAACTCAAAAAGGAACGAAAAACGAACCGTTCGTTTGCGCGAAACAGAAAATCGCATTCTAATCCTTGCACGTTGATATTCAGAATATCATAATCCGAGTCTAAGATTTTCAAATTCAAATCCCCCAAACGTCCAGAGTGTGAAAACTTTATACTGCCACTGGGTACCGGTACTTTGGTCTTAAAGTACGTCTCATAACCTTGAAACAAAGTACCTTTGACGTTTTCCATTAATTTTGAGGTTAAGTCATTACAACTCGTCACTATTTTGTTACTGATGTACTTCCAGTATTGAATTAAAGTCTTAACAGCTTCTTGGTGCAACATTACATGCAATGTGCCCAAATCAGCAACCAGGGATGTTTCAACCCCATGAAAATGGGTCCAGTAATCCGGACAATTTGCTCCAACTTTTCGGTACAAAACTGAAAACACATCCACTGTACTTGGAAATGGACTGTGCAACAAATCCAAATACTGCCCACTGGGGGTTGTGTGCATTTTATCAGTCAGGATAATATTCCCCAGGGATAATTGATACGCAGGACCAAAGGTCATCAATGCTAAATCAATGGTAACTAAACCAAAACGTAGATTTAAATATGGCGTGTCCGTTGTATCCGATGACCTTGAATACGATACTTGCACTTCGTTCAAAACCACCCTCCAAATAATCTGGATCGTATTCGTGGGGGAAATATTATCTTCAAGTCCTGGTAAGTCAACACACCGCGCCCAAGCTTCGTTGACGTTTGTATTTTTCGCGTGATGTTCAATCTTCTTATCGATTATTGAGGGTTGTTTGCGTAAGCGTTCTTTGCGTTTGCGCATTGGGTCGTTGATCGTGACGCCATTTTGTATGCGTTTTAAATATTTGATCGGTAAACTACCTTTGTATTGGTCGTTTTCATATAAACCGGTTTGTTTTTGGTTGGTTTTCATTTGTTTGCTTTGAATGTTGGTTATGTTTGCTTTTGTTTTGGTTGTTTTTGTTAAAAACAAGAAATCCTCTTCGAAACCCTTGATAAATTTGAGTAGATTTATAATTTTTTTCTCTGATAAATTTATTTTTAAACTGTTAATGCTGTAGTT
Organism: Atheta pasadenae; assembly: GCA_030264155.1. Taxonomy (NCBI): domain Eukaryota; kingdom Metazoa; phylum Arthropoda; class Insecta; order Coleoptera; family Staphylinidae; genus Atheta; species Atheta pasadenae. The sequence goes on from JARJDS010041786.1 coordinate 3,996,597, forward strand.
GATTTTGTGCTCTGCAATTGTTTTGATTTTTTTGATGCAGGAACAATAGGTTAGAGTGCTCTGCATTTTGGGTTGCAGATGTAGTTCGGTGTCACGTTCACGACGCGCTGCTTTCCAGTTGTCTTTTTCGTCGAATGCTACGAGGATTTGTTGGCCTTTAAGTCCAATGTGATATTTCGAAAACATTTGTTCTTCTAGTTCCATTTGTGTCGCGTTATCAGCGATTAAAGATGGCCGACATAGTTCAGTGCTTAGTTTTAATTGACCAAAGTCGATTATTACTGTTGGAACATGATTACTACAACAAATTAATACATTTAACATTATTTATCACAAATTAACAGTAAAACACTTTAAAATTAAGTTTTGTTAATTAAAATTTGAATTTAATTTAAAAACAACATGACAGTGACATCTATTGCGTTAAAACTAAAGTAATTTATATATTTTTTTAAATAATTTAAATTTAAACTGAATTGACGTGTTGTTTTAATAAAATTAAATTGTTTTAAATTACATATTTAGATTTCAATCATTAAAATATAATATTATCTATTTAAACCTAAATATTTTTAAAATTTTAATTTTTAATTTAAAACAACATGCTAGAGACCTCTGTAGTTTAATAATTAAACTAATCTGTATGATTTGTAAAGTTTTTGATTTTATTTAATAATTTGTAAGTTTTAGCTTCTAACTTATTCAAAATATTAAAATAATTAATTTAATTTAACTTGTGACTATTAAAAACTATCTAAAAAACTTTAAATCTTTACAAATCAAATTTATTTTTTAAAAAAGCTACGCTGTCGCCCCCTACACGCAACTTATTGAGTTATACAGAACATATGACAGCCTGTGTAGTATATTTTGTTTTTGAGTTTATTTATTTCAATTCGTGACTTCTTATCACATTGAATCGTTGCTGTTAGGTGCGAAATCATTAAAATAAAACAAATTAAATCAAATAACTAAAGAAACAAAGTGTTTAATAAGTATGTCTTAATAAAAAGTATTGAAATCAGTTGTAATAAAGTGAACAACATTGAAAACATTGAGCAACAAAACTAAGGTTAGTGTTTTTTTTTTAACTAAAATTTACCTGCTGTTTAATGGCTGTCCTTTTTCTGGTATAACAAAGTACGGGAAATTAAACACAATATTAAAATCCCAGTTATCCAATAAACATTTTTCCATAAAACCCAACAATTGTTTCGGGTATTTTTCCACGTACGGTTTACAATTACCCCAAGAAAGATTATTTTTGTCAAAGTAATTAATTATTTGGTCATAGGCATACTAAAAATTATTATTAACCCAATTAATTGTTATTACTTCTAAGTATTAAAACATTACCTTATCATATGCACATTCCAATTGCTCTAGTACAAAATTAACCCTCATTTTAATAATTTCTTCTTCTAAAATTCGCTTCCCACTGTCCGGGTACCTCTCAAAATCTAACCTCAAAAAATACGCGGGACTATCATGTCCTTCGTGATTTGATGATATGATTGGTATTAAATGTTCTTTAGCATTAGCACCTTCGATTATGATTCCTTCAATTTTTAACGCAGCTTTGTCTCGTTTTTTGTTTTTGTACTTTACATTACCACCTGGAAGCGACATTTTAGCCTGCGGGCCCTGTACGCCATTTTGTTTATCTTTTTCTGCTTTCTCTGCCTTTTCTGCGCTCTCAATACGATCTCTTTGTTCACCAAAGTTAGGTCGATAACTTCCAATAATTTGTGTAAGAGTCAAAACTAAAATTTCTCGATCGTTCTCATTGGTTAAAGCAATACAAGTGTTTCCAATCCGGAAATTATACTCGTAGTCTATGTTCAAATTACAGGAATCAATCATTTCCATAAAACCAATCCGTTCACATAGTAATTGTTTTTCTGGTGAAGGTAGAACATCCCAGAAAGATTTTTCTTGAACAGACTGCGTTCTCACACGTAACCTAGCTTCTTGTCTAGCAATGATAATATTGGTTATGTTTAATTTGTCTTCGTACTGTTGCAGATCTAGTTTAAGTTCTGTGTCTGTAGGAGTTACAAGGTGTTGTTGGTACAGTTGACTGTAATGTTTGGCATGTTGACGTGTTTGTTTTATTTGGGACCATGTGTAGGGTTGTACACGTTGTTGAACGACTGCTTTGTATGCGTAATGCCACCATAATTTGGCTAGTTTCGAGGACTTTAATTCGGTGAACAAATCCACGTTGTGGTCTTGTTCTTCAAGATCTTTTTGTTTAATTTGGTTGGGTTTGGTGGAAGTTTTCATTGACTGTTCCGGTCTGAATGCAATAAAATCCCAAGCAATGTAAGCCCTTTGAAGTGCATCGTAAAGATTTACCAAAGTTTGGAATTGGTTTTTGTCCACGTGGACGTTTAGGTCGTGAACGATGCAATCCGATGAGATTTTTTTCACTTGGCCGTGATCTTTGGTTATTGTCATTTTCAGTTTTATGCTCATAGGTCGTACAACTGAAACGAAAATTAAAGTTAGGCAACTTTTTATGCGTTTCTGAATATATTGCTTGTACATACAGAAATTAAACTCATTTTCAATTGAATAGTTTTGTAAACTATTAGCCATTGCGTTCTTCCACGCGTAGTAGCCGTTGTTGGTTGTAAAATCCCATTGTGGGAGGGTTTCTTCACTGTTGCAGTAGGCGCATAGTGCTTCTACTTTGATAAGATGATAGCAGAGATTGTCACTGGATTTGTATCCGGTGGGGCATGCTTTCCATTTGCTAAAAATGACGGCCATTTTATAAATTAGCTAAAGTGGGGTTATGTGCGTGATAACTTACTTGTTTGTATTTTCGGCTGTAATCCCCCCAATACATAACCCAACCGCCATAGGCACATCCCCAAGATGACACTCGTACCGTATGTGTATGTTAGTGACGGATAATTGAATATTATTGACGACATTGGTCAGCAAATGCTCGGAGAACAAGCCGGGCCCTCCGATAACAGAGAAGGCGCTGGCGATTGCTTCGAGCGTTTGTTTCTTAAAGCCTCGTAGCAGTCTTTTGTTTTGCTCGGCGTCATATGGCTCGCCGACGATTGGTTTGCACAATATGTGAATATCTTCCACACTTACCACGATCGGTTGACTCCATAACCGGGACCATGGTATTTGAAGGGTGATTTTTCCAATTGTACCGGCACGTACTTGAATTGGCAGTCTTAATTCATACTAAAATTTACCATTACAACCAATTTAAATAATTTTAGTTGTTAGTAATTGGAAATTTAGGAATTGACTTACCAGTGCTTCAGTTTTTAATTTCAAGTCGGTAAGTTGTACCAATCCACTGAAAATCCCCACATTGAGATTTTCCGTATCCAAATCGACGACATATTTACCAAGAAGTTGGTTTAGGATGCGAGCGACGGCGCCTTCTAACATCCTGTCGCTTTCAACCCCTAATAGGCTGCGTCTACATCTACAGGTGTACTTACGTTAATTAATTGTAAGATTCATTAACTTATATTGGGTTGTTAAGTTAATTAACGGAATTCTTTGAATGTTTCTATAATTTCTTTGATTTATTCATTGTGTTTGTTGTTTGTTTGTTTTTAATTGACTATGGTCGCGATGCAGATGAGTTTTCTATAGTCGATGATTTTCTATGGTCGCGTACGGCGTGAATAAGGGTTACAATGTGTTGGAGGTATGTAATATCGATTCGGCGCACGCCACCGTTGGCGTTCTGCGAGTTTCCCAACGTTGGTTTTCGCGCTCTGCCCACGCTGTCGCCGCCGCCGCTTATTGTAGAACTTGCTTGCACAAGGGCACAGGATCCAACTGCTGTCGCCCGCAGGACAAAAATAGCTCGCTGGTGGTTGGTGGCGGCGTGACGTGACACAATGTGAAAGGCGCGCGCAGACTGGGGAAAGTTTTCCAGCTTTTCCTGTTTTCCAATTTGCATCGTTTGCTGTTTACTGCAATCTTCTGGATGCAAATTGGATTGTTAGTACATATTCCAATTTAGATCGAACGGGGAAAATCGGTATATAAATAATTGAAAAATGGTAGAAAAACAGAATTTAAAATCGAACCCTGAAAACGATAAATAGGATACACAAAAAGAAAGAAATCGCATAAGATTAATACATTTATTAAAAGTTAAAGCCACACATGCCTTGGGAAAAAATAAAACAAGATTTAAATTTGATTTAATCATTTTATTGCATCTTACGAATATAGTAATA
>JARJDS010041786.1:4246447-4258366 GCA_030264155.1 Atheta pasadenae
ACATCAAACATATTCACACCTTTTTTTGAAATTACCACATCAGTAGTACCAAACGCCAGCAACATAACCTCAAATGTAAACCTACAATCAAATCAGAATGATCAATCAACAAGTACGAACCGTAAAACCGAGCCGACCCAGAATGCCACACTAGTCACACCTTTCATAACCGATGAGAGCGCTAGTGGAATTGGCAATGGGATTGTGAAAATGTGTAAAAATAAAACCGACTTTTCCGTGCCCGTCGCCGGCAGTTGCACCGCGACCCACGACGACGTCGACGTGGTGCTCAACTCCACGAACGACAAGAACCATCACACCAATCATCATCATTTGAAACACAACGACCCCAACTGTAATTCAACCATGGGCAGTGTGAAACCTGCTGGGCATGGTACCATTGCCATTTCACCGCGTATTCCAACACCCAATGCGTCGCGACGTAATTCGGCCGTAACACCCACGCAAACACCACCGGAGAGTCCAAGAATTGTAGAGGTTTACGATGATTGCAATGGATTTCCGACGTTTCCGAGCTTTACTCTTACAAATGGAACGTGTACAACTAAAAGTTTACCGGAAGCACCTCCTAGAAGAATACGAACTGATGTGGCGACAGTGGCGCCATCTGAAGACGATAAATATACAAAGTATAACGTTAAACGCCATTTTAATTACTTTTGTTATTAGTTTTGCGTTTTCATTTGATTCAAATGCGTTGGAGTTGTTTTAACGTCATAGAATCAATTGACGCGCGCGCAATTTTTACTCCACTTTGTTATTTTTAGCAGAAAAGTAAATTTGTTTCGGTATTTTTAGATTTACGTTTGAAGTGATTTAAAGTAAACAACATTATAAGCGTGGAAATTGCATATATTGAATTGATGTGTATTTAGTGTATAATGAGTTGCCTAATTTTGTGTGTTATTTCTAGGAAAAACTTGGTAAACCAAGAAGCGAAATTTCAAAGCCAACTTAACGATTTATCCAAACAATTAGTAGCTCGTGATGCGGAAGCCAATAAATTACGTTTCCAGATGGAAGAATTACAAAGAGATGTTTTTGCTAAAAGTGCAGGAATGGATAGTAAGTGCATAACCTCAAAATTGTATGTGTTGCAAAGGTTTAATGGTAATGTTCTTTTGTTAAAGGGCTTCAAGCCGAACTACAAGCTGCCCACAAAGAATCCGAATACGTAAAACAACGAATTAAGAATCTTGAACAAGACGTACAAAACTATCGACAAAAAAACGGTAATTTATCCGAGGAAATTGCCAAAAAAACAGGTAGCTAAAAAAGAAATCATGAATCATAAAGTCAACTAAGTTATGTGAATCATGTACATTCTAGAAAACTTTGAAGAATCATCAGTGGAAGCAAAAAACAAAATCTCGGAATTAGAAAATATAATTCATGAACTACGCGAGAAAATCGTAAACCTAGAAGCACAAATCAACGATTTGCAGGCGGAAAAACAAGCTTTAGTTGCTCAACACGCTAGTATTTTGCTCGAACGCGATAAGGAGAAACAACTCGTGGAACAACAACTTGAAGAATCGATTAAACAGAAAAATCTGGTGCAGGCCAAATGGCAGAGTGAGTTTGAAAAACTCAGGACTGTGAATTTACTCAAGGAACAAAGTTTGCTTGATGATTTTGAGTGGCAATTGCGTGAAGTGCACAAGAATTGTAAGACAAGGTTAGACCAAAAGGAACGAAGCTTAGAGGAACGTATCAAAGAAGCGTATCGTGATGCTGAAGTTAAAATGGTCGTTGCGCAGCAAATGATGGATGAAGTTAAACATCTTCGTTCGTGTAAAGATGAAGTTGTGAGTTTAAAGGACCAAACTGAAGACCAGAAACGTGCCATGGAAGAATTGGTTAGTAAACAAGCTGATATGAAAGCTACGGAGGAGGGGTTGAAGGAAGAAGCTAAGAAGTTGCGTAAATTAATTGATTTAGAGAAGGATAATTTGCAACACATGCAACGCGTGCACTATCAAGAAATGACTGACAAAGAAAGATGGTTGCAGAACACGTTGCAAGAAAAAAAGACTGAAATTGCTGAGTATTGGGAAGAGAGGCTACTGCACGAAATTGGTAGATTAAAATATGAACTCGAGCAGTTGTATATTGAAGAAAAACAAGACGCTGTTTTGGAGGTTAAGACTAAGAAAGAGGAAGAGTTTGAAATGGCGAAACAGCAATGGGAGTTTAAGATTACTGAATGTCTTAAAGAGGTTAGACTTGCATAACTTTTTTTAAATTTTTATTAATGGTTTTAACCTAAAAATTTGTTTGTAACCTAAAAGTTTAATTTGTAGATTAAAAGTTTGAAGAGAACGTTGGATGAGAAAGAAGCTTACTATCAAAACGAGATGGTTTCGCAACAGACCCATGCGGATCGAGAGATTTTTGAATTTCGTCGGATTATGGATAAAATCGACAACGCGCACCATGAGAGATTTGAAAAACTTAGCGTGGACCACGAACTCGAAATAGGTACGTTCTAGAAACAATGATGGCAAATGCACAAATTGTATATTAGGCCCAATTATAAATCGTTGGTGCATTTGCCAAAAATTTAAAATAAACGCGAACAAAACACGCATGCCGTCGTGGTGTGGCGCAATTGCACGCCGGGATTTCAAAGTGATGAACAAATTTTACAGAAAAGCTCGACGCGCAACACAAGGACAAACTAACGGAGTTAGAGATGTCGTACAAGAATCAAACGTCCACACTGCGTGCTAGTCTCATTCTGCTTAAAGATCAGATGGAGAAAGAAGCGCAGCAACAGATTAACGAACTTATTGAGCAGCATCGCTCACAACTTGGTAAGATTTACACAACAGAACTTGTTTATAATCAGTTAGGTTAAGTTTAACCTTAAAAATAACCTCATGGCGTTTGAGGTTTCCTAACACAGCAAGCATCTTTTAAAGTTTGAGAATTAAGGTTATGTTTATATTTTAAGATACACAATGGGCTAATTTAGTCCATCAAAAATCGGAAGCTATCAAGTTGTTGGAGAACGACTACGTTGAAAAAATACGAACCCTCGAAGAACAGTTTTACACCCAACAAAAATCGCATGAAGTACGTGAGATTGAATTATTGAAGACTATAGATTCGTTGAAAAACGAAATAAGCAGTAAGGATTCAACAATGGACGACATGCAATGTAATGTAGATACGTTGGAGGGGGGCGTGCAAGTGCTCAATCAAGAAATCGCTCAACAAAACGAGCAGTTGATGAGGAATCGACGTGATGCCGATCAAAAAATAAGGTAACACCATAAACTTAGGGTTAACCTAAAAATACAGTTAAACATAGCTGAACATAACCTTAAAATTAAGTTAAACTATACAACACATTAAGACTATAGGATCTTTGGTATGTCTAGCACCACGACGCTGTCGTACCTCTTCTCCGAAAACACCTTCATGTTTGCCTTTGCCTTATTATCCTTACTACTATTTTTATCTCTACACAATTAAGCAAATTACCAAAAAAAAACAGTATTTGTTTGTTGTGAGTGTTGCATTTAATCGAAAAAAACTAGTCAAGTAATAGTCATAGTAAATACTGAAATTGTGGGTGTGGTTTTGTGGATTATGTGAATAAAATTCGAAGGGTTGGGTTTCCCATTATGACCTTCTTCTGTCCTTGTTCCTTGCAGAGGTCTTCAGGACGTTCTCATGAAGCTGCAGGCGCTGGCCGATCAGGAACGCGATGAATTCCAAAACAAGTTGACGCAACAACAAAAACAATCGCAATCGCAAATTGATCATCTGCAGAAAAAGGTTCTGACGCTCACTAAACTGTAAGTAACTCAACATAACCTAACCTAAAACGATCGTAATGAATCTAAAATTATTGTAAAATTAAACAGATTTGAAGAAGTAAGAACGCGTTATGAACGTCGTGAAGCGCGTCAAGAGGACTTAAACCTAATCGCTGATCTACGACAAGTCATCGCCGAGCAAGAAAAGGATCTCGCTTGCATCAACGAAGAAAAACGGTATTATCAAATGCAGGTGATGAGTATGCAACGCGAACGGGAAGGCAGTTATGGCGACGATGACGAGTTTGGAGATGAGTTCCAAGCCCAACCAGATTACACCGTAACATTTCCTGGTGATTCGCCCGAGTCGAAAACCGCCTGCGCACCACCAGCCCCACGCCCCAAACTTACCAGCGGTACTATTAACCTTGCTATACCGCCGACGATACCCGAATGCGACGATTGCGAAGACGAGGAGGACGAAGACGCGTAATTTACGCCAGAAAATTAATTGTATATATGACTAGTATGGATGTGTTTGAGTAAAAGTATGTAATTGTATGTATGCCACGCCTCTAAGGGCGTATTAGTGCATTACTTCATATTGTAATTTATAATTACGAGTTTTTACTGTAAGCGTTTCATCTTGTATTTGTATTTATTGTATTTGCAAGTTGAAATTAATAATACGAGACGTAAAAAACATACAAAGTTATTTTTAAGGTTAGGGTTAATGATGCAGGTTATGATTACGGTATTAGAATTTGCGTCGTTTTAAAATATCAGGCTTCCAATTGATAGGATACGATTCTTCTGTAGCTGTGTCGTCTTCTTTGTAGATTTTAATTGTTTTATCAGCTTCAGTCGTAATTAACCGCGAACCGGAATGGTCGAACGTCATCGAAAAGATGCCAGCTTCACTATCCATAGATCCAGGTTGTACAGGTGCCTGTAAAAATTTATTTTTGTTAGAGTTTATATCATTCGAACTCCGCGCCCTCTGTTGAATCACATACAAACTACACCTTAGTAGTGTTCTCTAGTGATGGAAATATGAAGGTTTTAAACTTTGGTTAAAAAACTAACCTGTAATCGTTGGAAGTTATACCCGGTCCGCCAATCCCAAAACTGTAATGTGCCATTATCACCTCCAGAAACCAAGACGCCTTCAGGATTCACCGCTAGACAATTCAAGATGGCGTTGTGGCCTGATAAGTTTTGTATGAATTTACCGTCCGGGCATTTCCATTGTTTTATATTATCCGGGGAACCCGACGCAAACATATACAGAGTGGGATGAAAAACGAGACTACGCACACTCTTTTTGTGGTTTGTTAATGTACACATCGATTTCCCAGCTGCTAAATCCCATAATCTGATTGTAGTGTCATGAGAACCAGTTATTACCTGTGGTTCTGACGCCTGCGCAATCACACTGGCCACAGTATGCGTGTGACCTGTCAAAGTATGTACATTAGCTTTAGTCCGCATGTCCCAAACTCGAGCAGTGGAATCACGACCCGCTGATAATAACACATCAATGGTTGGATGTAAAGCTAATGAGTAAACCGCCGACAAATGGCCGTGATAATGACGAATCACTTTGTTATATTCAAGATCCCAACACTTTACTTGACGATCTTCACCACAACTGAAGAGATATGGGTGTCGACTACTCACAGCTAAACCGCGTACTGTGCTTACATGACCAGTCAAAGACACTTTTAATTGTCCAGTGGCTAAATCCCAGATTTTAATTATTCTATCAGCAGCTCCTGTTGCAAACCACTAAAAATATAATAGTTATGATTCTTAAATTGCCTTCTTTTTAAATTTATTTAAATGTAATATTTACCTCATTGCCAGGTTCTACTGTACAACACCTAACCCAACCTAAATGTCCAGAAATAACTCTATATAACTTCCATGGTGCATGCCACTTGGGTTTAGGCATAACACTAGCTCGTTTCATTAAGGTTTGAGATTGAGCATTGGCCTGTCCAGGTAATGGTGTTTTAGTAGCTAATGTTGTTGTTGTGTAAGGTACAACTGCTTCAATGTTTTCGGCATTAGTACCAGGAGGTGGTGGGTTTGGACCAGCTTCAACATCTTGTAATTGTTTCATCGCTTTCATTTTTTTGATATCATCAAACACCAAGCCATAACTATCGCGAGCTTTGATTAATCGACGTATGTTTTCGCTAAGAATTAAATTATTATTTCAAATATTTATTACGTACTGTACAATTATTTAAATAAAAAGTAAATAACTTACGCTTTTTCATCGATGGCCGGTAATTGTCCTTGATTTGATAAAAACATATCATGTGAACGTTTTAACGATCTAAATACTAAAGTATGCACTGAGTGCCTTTGTACGTCTTCAGTCATTGTAATTAATAAATTATTTAACAATTTTAATTAATGTTTTTGAGAACAAAATCATCAAAACATTATTATAACCTACAAATTTTCGCTCAACAACGTTAACTTTTCGCTTCGTGTTAGATCGGTAAGTTACGGCGCTTGTTCGGACAATTTGCTGTCAATTTTACACGCATGCGCACATTTGGATGCCACAATATTATACACGTTTTATTAAAAGTTACACACAATTTCATTAATTTTAACCAATAATAATTACTTTTATTAATTTATTTTTATAATGTAACATTAAAACATTAGTATTTTAAAAGTATTACTATAAAACTAGGTCACTGTTAGAGTTTTAAGGCTTATTTTTACATCGACTCTCGACTGGGAGCGTGGCGCACTCCTGTAATCCTGCTACCGGGAGGTCTGATTCGGCGGATGGTTTGAGGTCAGGAGTTCTGTGGCGGAATGCTCTCACGTTGACTGGGCGTCCACACTAAGCTGGGCGTTGATATGGGCATCCTGGAGGAGTCCGGGATGACCAGGTCGACTAAGGAGGGGCGCACCGGGCCAGGGGGGAAACCCAGCAGCCAAAAGTCCCCGCGTCGTGCAGTAGTGGGATCGCGCCCGGGAGTGGGACGTCCGTCGCAGCCTGACCCAACATAGCTAGACCCAAATCTTTTCTTTTATAAAAAAATTTAACAATTGCAATGATATAAAATTTTCTTTAAAAAATGCACATATTATCAAAGTGAATTTTAAAGAATATGCAACCAAACATACACCAAATACAAAAAGTTAAAAAAATAAAATAAATATATAAATAATCAATTTTATTTATTTACTTTTTAATTAATAAAATATAGTGCAAGTAATAAAACGGGTAATTACATAAATATAATTATATTAATATCTATAAATTATAATTTTTTTGAATTTTTTTTATCTAAGATTTCGATGTTTGAAGCTTGGCGGTTGTGATGGTGGCAACATGTGCGCAAGAATCTTCGGCATGTGTTGCATTTTTTCAACAATAGGACGTGGTATCACCTCCGAATCAGTGAATTTTACCAATTGTCCATCGTTGTATTGATATTGCACACGATGCTTACCATCCACCCACAATTTTGTGCCGTCAGTGAAACATACCATCACTTCACCGCTCGTCAATTGAGTGGCTACACCAATCCCTGGTATTGTGACTTGTTTTTCACGCGTTGATCCATTACCAGTGTTACCACCAAGACTCATACCACCTCCTGCGGGTAATCCAGGCTGAGTATTCTAAAACCAAGCATTTTTTTAAAATTAGAATTTTATTCGCATAATAATCACGATTTTGAAAAAAAACTACGCTTTTCTTTAAACAACACTTACCAAAGAACTAGTACTAGGATTTGTGTTAGTCACATTCTCCTTATTAGAATTCTGAGGTCTTCGTCCAACAATAATCGGAAAATTACACTGTCCAGGCAATTGCGTAAGAGTCCTCTCCAATAAAACACAATGATTCCTTGCTTCATCCGCATGCGTCCACATTATCCTCATACCCCCCGTCAACTCCTTACATTGTTCAGCGCTTTGCACATTCACCCGCTGACCATGCGCGTCAATCAACGTGATGCCATCGCCAGTACTCTGCGTGACTTTCCCGCCTTCATAAAAACACGCTTCAAAATCGACTAAATTCTCCATCAGTAAACACTTGGCTTTATCCGTATAAAACGTAATTTTGGGCGTTTTCGCACGCACCAATTCAACAAACTTGTACGCGTACATGTACTTTTTCCAATGTTTTTCGGGCAGACTCTCAAAACTAAACATCTGGTCCGTACCTTGCGTAGGTAACTCAGGCGGCTGATCACCAGGTGGAACACCGCGTCCATTTTCAGGTTCATACAAAACAACGCGTTGACCATCAGCTGATATTCGACACACTTCACATACAACATCTCGACGCGGTGTGCCGCGCTTTTTAATAAATTCAATACAAACTTCTCCGCCGTCGATAATGGTGAGCACCGCGTTCTTAGTTTGGTGGCGTGTAGGCAACAAACGATGCGCGATTAATTTAATTGGACCTTTCGTTTTTGATTTGTTGTCTACCGTGGAGTTTTGATACGAAGTAAAAACATTTCCTAGACATAAAAACAAAACAATTAAGTTGTTTTTGTAAAACTCAAACAAAATTTCAAAACTTACGTGTGGATTGTGTTTGCGAATTGGCTATACTTGTATGTACAGTTTGTAAAATCCCATTTAAGTCATCAGGACATTGTCCTGTGTCTCGTAACGCATCATCAGCATGTCCAAAGTGTTGATTTTGTCTCTTAAAATCAGTTTGTCCCGACTGAACATTCTTTATTGAATTGAACCCGCCGCCATTAGAAAAAACAGATGGCGGCTGTTGTTCATAATAATTCCCACTTGTTACAAACCCCGTCGCTGATTGTGACCGTGCCAAATTATAATCAAATCTACCTCTATCCAAAAAACAATCATTTTGTGAATTGTGTGTATTTTGTACACTTTGTCCGCCCAAATAACTCGGTTTGATTTCGTTACAAAACAAATCACTAACACTCTTTCTGATTGGTTGAGAATTTGTAGTTTTAAAGCCAAAATCACTAAATGCCGAGTCACGTCGACTCGACATTGTATGTATTCCTGAATCATGAGTTAAATTTGATGTCATACCATTTGATAACACCTGGAATTAATTACAATAATTAATGATAACTTAAGATTTTAATTGTTAATGTAAAAAAATTGTTTGACTAAACATGGTTGCATACTTACACCTTGTCGTTTAATAAAAGAATGATCTAAGATTTGAACCAATTTCAATCTATCTTTAGGATTTTTTTGTAACAGCGCATTTATCAAATCTTTAGCTTCCATTGAAAGATGTGAGGGCAAGTCGTATTTAGCCATCACGACTCTTGTAAGTGTACTTTTCACTGCTTGTGTGTCAAATGGAGGTTTACCTACTAACAATGTGTATAACAAACAACCAATGCCCCAAACATCAGCTTCCAGACCATGTGAGCCTCTGGATGCCACTTCAGGCGAAATAAAATTTGGTGTACCACACATTGTCATGTGTTTTTCATCTGGTCTACTTAATTGTGTTGCAAGACCAAAGTCTGCTATTTTCTGTAAAAACAAAGTGAAAAACAATTGAAATGTTTGGTATAATCTGATGGGTCAAATGTCATTTTTTGACAGAGGACAGTGCTTGTAGTAAACAACTTTTGTTTTATAGTTGTTAGTGTTTTTTTTAGAGTTAGAATTTATTTAAAAATACTCACAATTTGCATATCTTGAGTCAATAATAAATTAGATAAAGACATATCTCTATGTAAAATATTGTGTGAATGTAAGTACTGCAATCCTTCAACCACTTGTCGAATTACATTACTCGCTTCATTTTCGGACAAACAATGATGCTACAAAAAACAAATGAAAACTTTGTATAAACACATTATTATTATAATTGATATAATACCTCTGTATTAGTTTTTAGAAATTTTTGTAGTTCTCCATTGTGACACAATTCCAAAACCAAATAAACATAATTTGCATCCTCAAAAAATGTGTATAACTCTAAGATTGAAGGATGTTTTAATCTATAATGTATAGAAACTTCTTGTTGTACCCTGTCAACCATGCCTGCAGCATGCATTAATTTTTTGTCAATCTAAAACAATATTCAAATCATATTAATTAAACTTAAAAGATAACTTTATAATATTCTCATACCATTTTGATCGCAACTAAAATACCACTTTTTAAACATTTTGCTTTGTATACTGAAGCAAAACCACCACGACCTAATAAATTCAGCACTTCATAATCCTAAAACAAAACAATAGTAAACAACAAAATAATGATTGTTGTTGTTATATTTTAAAAGTTTAAACGTAAACAAACAAGCTAACCTCAATTCGTTCACTAAAAGTGTTGATTGCGTTCATTCCCATTGAATGAAAACACCGTCTCCGGTGTAGTGGTCACTACAATTACATATAGTACAAAAGTACACTAATTTTAATTAACAATTTCTGATGGTTTAATTGTAACTTAAGATTTTAATTTGTACATGACGCTGACCGTTAATTTTAAATGTCAAATGTTATATTTTCAAAACTGTCAAAAAATACAACAGGTACTATTTCAAAAAAAATCCAACAGGTGTCGCTATGGAACATTAAATTGAAATATAATTTTAAATTCACAAACTTTTTCCAGTTATTTTTCGTACAAAAGTTGGTCCCGCAATATAAAATTCACGTTGTTTATAACTTTCAATTACATCTATCGATAATATACGCCCTAGCTTAGCACTCATTGTTATTCGTTTGGAATAATTTTTAAGATCAAACTTTTCAAACTTGGTAATAACATAAAACAAAATTTCGCCATTAGCAAAACCTAAAACTAAAGTATTTCCATACAAATAAACACATGTAATTAAAGATTCAAATACATCACTTAAATAAAACGTTTTTACGCTTGGAATAATTTGATTTTGTTGGTTTATTTTAGAGGTTATGTTTGTATCAAGAAGAAATACTTCAAAAATTTGTCCTGTGTCAGCTCGAGCTAAAACCAAATTTAAATAAATTAAAATAATCTAAGAAGTGAAATAAATTACAATGAAGTTTTTACTTACGTTGCGAATTTGTTATAATGACTTGATCATAAAACATCAAAGCGTCTCGCCATAAAACAGGTACAGAATTCATAGCAAAATCTAAACTTGCAATTACATCAGCAGTTCCTTCAATATTATTATTTTCGTCGTTATAGTTTATTACTAATACCTTATCATCACTTAATACAGTACATTTAGTTTGTGATAAACTAACAAATCTGTTATTTGTGTTTGGGACTTGTAGTTGTAACAATTTTAAGATTACGAAGGACATTTTTTGATTTTCCATCAAAGTTTTGGTTTGGTTTATTGCACACTTATTAACAATATTGTTTTTATTGTTTAGGTCATAATTAATTTGTGCTATTGTTACAGTGCCGTTCAAAGTAACACCACAAATGTATTGTTTATAAGCTGCAAAAACCTGTTGATGTTCAAAGATTTCGGGATTCAAATTTTGAGTAAAATCATGGATTCTTGTAATTTGGGTGTATTCAACCAATAAAGCAATTGGTTCATCCTTGGTAGATATATCTTTAAAAAAATCCACATATATATTATATAATCTTGTATATGTTTATATACCTGAATAGGCTGGAACAAAATGAATTGTTTGAGGTTCTCGTTCAACAAATGGTTCATAACATTTTAATAATTTTTCATTTTGGTCGAATAAATTCACTGAACCGGTGTCTAAACCAATTGCAATATAATTTTCTATAAAACAGAACACAACTCAAATGAATTCAATAACTTTCAAACTTATTAGACCAAATTGTTTACTTACCAAACACAGAAACACAAGAAATATATTTCTTTTCATAAATAAAAGAAATATTTTCAAATTGAATGTTTTTCTCAATGTCTTGCCAGTTTTCCCAGTTTTCACAAATGTTTTCGAGGGTAATTTGATTTAACAGTTTAGGATTTAATGATTGGTCATTGTTATTATGTTTATATTTATATTCCAGAAGGTTTAAGTCTGGAATATTTTGTAAACAACGTTTCTGTAATTTTTTAATTATTAATTTGATGAAATTTAAGTTTATATTTAAATATTGTGTGTAAAATGTTGTATTTACCTTAATTAATGATTCAATT
>JARJDS010041786.1:4502089-4513666 GCA_030264155.1 Atheta pasadenae
TACCTGATTACATACCTGCAGTCGGCGATATTGACGCGTTCTTGAAGGTTGTACCACCCGATGTTGGTCTGAACGGTGAACCATCAACCATTGACTCATCTAATTTAGGTTTGACTGTACTGGACGAACCAGCTGCAAACCAAAGTGATCCTGCTGTTCTTCAACTACAACTACGCGCTGCTTCAGTTAATGTAGGCAATGTATCGAACACCATTATCAAAAAAGTCGAGAATGTTGAGAAAAACACAAAAGTTATTGATAAATGGATCAAAGATATTAGTGATTTGCACCGAAGTAAATCATCACCGGTTTTTAAATATTCTGAGTAAGTATTACAATAAAAACAACTTTTAAGAGAACTGTAAGACAACATAACCAAAATCAATTTTAACAGCCCAATGCCGGATTTAGACGAATTACTTGAAGAATGGCCAGAAAACATGGAAAATCTTCTAAAAATCCACGGTTTTCCTAGTCACACACTAGGCGGCTCCCTAAGCAGTTACATCGATATTGTTTGTTGTTTATTTGACATACCTGTCTACGCAAATAAGATACAATCATTGCATCTTCTCTTCAGCTTGTACGCGGCTGTAAAAACTTCACATTTGTTTAAAGAAGCAAATGGTACGAGTAGTGGTAAGAGCCGTACGATCACTTCAGGTGGCACCACAGCTGATCAACTTTTACTTGATTAACTAAAGGTTTTGATTTAAGTACATAAGTTAAATAATAAACCCTACTAGTTTTTCAAACTTTATGTAACGAATTATATCATATGCATTCTGAATTTGTGTGTAATGTTACAAATATTAATACTACTGATGATGATACTGTTGAAACGTTAATAAATGACACAATAGAACAAAGTTAATAAATGTAACCTGAACAAATAATAAAATTAGTTAGTGCAAATAAGAAATTGGTCCAAACTTAATACATGTTTGCATTATAAGTACGTACTTATATAAAGATAATTAAGGATAAAATGTTTTCATCATTTGATGTTTAAAACATTGGGCATTTACCATTTTATGTTTGTAAAATGACATTAACTGACTTTCAATGAACTTAAGCCTTACAGGTATGTCAGTTTTACTATGAGTGGAATGATTAATTTATTATTTACCCATCCATTCACTGATTTTGCCATTATCAAAGACAAGATTGTGTCGAGGGGTTGGTGTCAGCCGGCCACGTTTGGAAATACTCATATTTTCACCGGTGTGGTACTGCAAAACGGAAACAAAACAATTATTTTAGATTAAAGTTAACATTTATGCATTTTGTGTAGCAAGAGAGCTATCGTATTGTTCTGGTTATTTAACTAATTTCGATACACTGATTACGAATAAGCAATCCGTCTTTTAGTTTGGCTTTTGTTTTGAGTTATAATTTACTTTGGGTGTCATTGTTGAGGAAAGCTGCAAAAATATCTCTTTTAAAATACCAAAATTAAATGCGACAAATTATTAAATAATAAAATATACGCTGATGTAGGTGCCACCATTAGATAAGAAATCTTCTTCTATCCATATAAAAATGAAAGCATGGGTTATATATTTTTCGTATAAGCTCGCGGATGTAATGGGCTATATTTTGGTGCTGATTGAAGCAAGAGGAAAACATTATTTTAATTGTTTTTTGATCACTCTTTGTTAGGTAGTGACAATTGTTTGAAATGCGCAAATATCGTGATACCGACCAAATAAGTTGCCACTAAATGTCATAACATTGAAGGTAAAAACCGGTGTACCGGTGTCATTCATTTGCAACTTACATCCTCTATAGTCCTGCAA
Source organism: Atheta pasadenae (assembly GCA_030264155.1). Lineage (NCBI taxonomy): Eukaryota > Metazoa > Arthropoda > Insecta > Coleoptera > Staphylinidae > Atheta > Atheta pasadenae. The sequence continues at coordinate 4,503,889 of JARJDS010041786.1, forward strand.
TCCTACTGCCTTTTCCGCTTTCAACGACTTGTAATTTAAATTCAAGTTTCCTTCGCGTATTGCATTTGCAATAACAATTATCGAAGCTCAAGCTCGTGATATAAAATTTGACTTTTTTTAAAAAATCATAGATCAAACACTATGTGTTAAATAAGATTGAATTTTAGTACACATTGACGAGTAACTAATAGATAATACATACGAGTTTGTCGCACATAATTCTGATGTTTAAACCTTGAGATATTTACGACTTTGCCCATCAATAACACTCAAAATAGACAACATTTTCTAAAAATTATGACTCAAAAACAAATGAAACGTACTTGACATTGTGATATAAACTCCAACAAAGCGTCTCCCAATGATTTGGTTGTTTCTGCCAAATGTTCCAAGCTTAAAATAAAAATAATTCTTATTATTTTTGCAAATTTAATAAATATTGTAACATACTTGTAACTTTCTGCCAAGCCACCAAACACAATATTATCACAGATTTTCGTATTGGCATCAATATCAAACAGAGGAACCCCAAATTGACAATCCAGTAAAGTCCATGTTTCGCTCCCATTCTGTCCATCATTATCCCCACAACCCATATCACCTGCTCCATTAACTTCACCCTCAACACCTTCTTTGACTTCTGCGTCACCTTGTATGGAAAACATACTGATAGTTTCGTCCATTGGACTTAACAAATTATCAAATGAATAAGTACTGCTTCCAATAGTCAAATCCAACTTTTTAGCTTTAGCTTCCTCCTCATCCTGTCGATCCAACTGATCCAACTCTTCTTGCAAAATATCCGTGCAATCATCGCTCCTAAACTCATTTGCAGGTGACGCCACCGGCGTCAAATCAAAATGGGACTCAACCGGCGTTTTTAACTCCAAATTACTTTTGGTAACTCCATTTACAGAATCAAGATTTTCATTTTGATTGTTATTATTCGCATTACTCGTCGGAGATGTCTTCTTCGCTCCTCCCAAAGTCTTGGACAATTTCCCTAATCGTACTGTTGGTTCCCGTTCTGGACAACCGAAAGCAGGTACGCCAATGTCAACAAACGTTACATATCCGCAATTGTGCACCATATCAAGATGTTCTTTCAGATTTACAATAGCCGGATGCGTGGGTTTGATAATATTCAATTCCCCACGCGTCGTTGGCTCAGACTTAAATGGAAATGGGACGATAAGGGTTTGTGCTGTGTTGTGCACGCCGTATGCTTGAATCAGGACGGAGGAATATTGCAACGCAGCATTTACGTGCAATATATTTGTTACGGGAATTATCGCGGGTTCATGCAACCATTGCGTTATTAATAAACGTGTGAATCCCAGAAACAACCTTGGGAGTTGTTTCAACACAACACCTTTAACAATAATAACAATTGTATAAAAATTTCTTTAAAACAGTATAATTGTTTTAGTTTCAGATTAAAAAGAACTAAATACCTTTCTTTAAAAGTAAAGATGGAGGACCGTAACCAGTCATATGGTAAATAAACAATTTAAACCACAAAGTGTTAACTTCTGGAACAGCAGGACCTAAATGTGGTGGGTTTAGGCTGTAAATTGTACGCACTTCTTTACTTAGAGGAGCCATTGATACTAATAACCTATAAAATTATAAAAACATTGAAACGCCTTAAAGTATGCAACTAAAAAACACCAATTCTTTACGTTCAATACAAGACTTACTTATATTTTTTCTGTAATAGTCTCGAAGTGGTAGCCTCGTCAAGAGCATGTAAACTTTCAATTCGAATTAAATCAAGCCCTGGGCTTTGGATTTTTTTTAAAGCGAGAATTGTAGACCTTAGTAAAACGGCGTGCTCAAAATATCTTCGAGCTTCGCCTTCACCTTCTGCATCCAACACAGAAACTTTTTCTAATTCGGCGAGAAACGTTTCCATGCTTTCGTCACAAAGTTTACCTACTTCAAACATTGTGACAGCATGTTTTTTTAGTCCCTAGACCCAAACATATAAAATAAATGAACATCACTAGAGATAGACAACCAAAAATACACAAAATGACTTTTAGGTTAACGCTTGTCAAGGGTAGTACTTACGGGTGATAAATTTCCCATCATCAAAAACGCTGTTAGTGTGGAATCAAACAAAAACGCAATACGGTGGCCTTTCTTTGACATTGTTTGTGTGTTTGGACTTTCAGGAATTGGAGTTTGAGGTGATTGTAGTTCACCGATGATTTCCATTGAACCAGTGCTCAAGTCCAATGTTAAAGGTGTGATGTCAATGTTACTAAACAATCAAACATTTATTAAATTTATCAATTTAAGTCATTTAAGTTTAAAAAACATACCTAACTGTAGGTGATGGTTGAAAATTCCATGAATCATGTTTTTTCATTTTGTGGTTTGTTGATTCGTCTGTTAATTCCAATTTGCGCGCAAATTTCAGTCGACAATACAATGACACAGCTTGTTTTACTAATTCTGTTTCAATTTCTAACACACTTGCTAACTATAAGTAGAAAAAAAAACAATTTCTTGATATAAATATAAATTTTGAAAATAAATAATTAATTTACCTCCCCAACTGTTGTATGTTCATCAATTGAAACAAATATTTTATACAATAATGTTTCAAAGTAATCACCAAGAGTGCGATTCATTACAAAGCCTTGTAATGGTGGTACTTGCACTCTATCTTCAGCAGTTATAGGTATGTCTATATAAATTAATCCTTTCCTAAACACAAATAAGTAATTTTTATATAATCAAAAAAAATTTAGGAGCTTAATTATTAAAATAACTAAATTTTACTCAAAAAATTTGAGGTTATTAATAAAAATTCAAATTTTGAGGTTAAATTTCACATACTGAAATTAAAATCTTATTAATAATTAAATACTTACTTATATAAGCTAAGTACAACAAAATAATTTAATTCCCCCGCTGTTTGTGACCCATAGTCAATCAGACTGTCAATTACAGCAAGTTCATCTTTATTTATCAACTAAAATATTTATTTTAATTAATAAAAGTTAATAAAACTAATTATTTTAAATTTTACCCTAATATCCTCTTCTAAAACTAACCCAACTTCAATTCGCCACCATGGTTCAATGTGAATATTCCCAGGAACAACTGGTAACAATCCACGAACATTTCTTCTACCAAAAAGTCTAGCTTTATTCGATCGTGATTTATTCATCAAGTCAATATATTCGTTGCGGCCAATACCAAGCAATCTCAAACCTAAATATTAAAATTTATAACATACATTTCTACTTTATTGAAATATATTTAAGTAAAATCAAAATAAAATAAAATTGAACTTACAGTCAGCAGCAGTAAAATTCGGTAATGTATCATAACTCTTCTCTGCTTGCATTAATTTTTCCACAACTGATACATAATAATTAAAAGGTGTGATACGTAAACCTTTCACAACCATATCAGCTAAGTGATATGGAAACAACATAAGCCTCTCACAACTATAAGATATGATACGTTCATAATACCGTTTTTCATCTTTAAGAACATGACGAACTATAATATGACCACAAAGTATAAAATTTAGTAAAAATATTTGTAAAACTATTTGTAATACAAACCTAAATTTCCTCTATACCTAAGTTGATTCTTAATGCTGAATGTAACAATTATTTTATCATAATTCTTAGTGTTATTGCTCAATTGCTGAAATATTCATAAACATATGTAAAACTATAAATAATTCAGTAAAGTTTACTTAGTGATAACAGTGTTAACACAGATGGCAAAAAATTAGGTGAGTTATGTTTTGATGATTATTGTGTTACCTGTTTAAGATGTGTGGGTAATTGTGACCACAACACATTTCTACGTATATTCTCTTCAATTTCCACATTCATGTTGGTTGAATTAATTGATATTTACACGGAACTCATCATTTCCAACTGGAACATTTTCTTTTGATGTGTTTCGATGTGAGGAAACAAAACACATCACACGGCACAATCGCAACCAGTCGCAACTATGACGTTAGATGATACTAAATTGCAAGTATAGATGGTGTTCTATAAAAACAAAAATAATCAGATTTTCTTTAAGTTTAGTAACAAGTTATTATGATTATTGTATTTAATATATTATTATTTGTACTACACAACAAAATTTGTTAGATGGTTAAGTTTTTCTCGTGTTTAAACTAATTTCAATTTAAAAAAATTATTTAGTTAAAAATTCCAAAGTAAGATGGCGTAACGATGTCGGTTTCATCAAAAATAATATTTAAATATTTAATAACTTTAACTATAAAACAACAAGTTTCTATTAAAATAATAATTTATTAATTAATTTAGTATTTTTACTGAATTATTTGTGTTTTAAAATATAGCTTTTATTTGTTAATTTAATAATTAAAAACATTCGGAATTATTCGGTCAAATTCGTAATACTTCGTGATAAGTTTCATAATGGCCGCGATGACAGTTGTACCACATTACACAGACAATTCACTATAAATAATCTCTAAATATATTAAGGTAATGTTAAATTAAGGTCAATCATAAAACCTCAAAATCTTTTATAATATATTTATTTATATCTTAATATTATCCAATTTTATTTAATTTACAATGAGATTGCATCCATACTGATACTGACGTTTAGTTTCAATTTATATATACTCGCAATTGTAATTCTCTCATCTCTCAATATTCATCATAAATACATACGACTTGTGTAAAGTTTCCAGTTTCTTTACATTAGTTATCAAGTGAGAATTGTGCAAGGAGAACATTTTATATGAATTTCAACAATTCAACGTATCGTTATAAATATCATTGAATTCAAAAAATCAAAAAACATAACCAAAAAAATTTAAAATAATTCTCTAAAGTTACACTAATATAAAAATGTTGAGTCAAAACAATAACACGAAATGGTCACAAGTACACAAGCTTGTTTGCCATTTGTTTTTGTTTTTTTTTTGTTTTTTTTAGGTTACGTCCATTTCTTCGGGTATAAATTAAAATTATACAATAATCAATCAATAATAATGTACATATACACATAATAAAATATTTTCATAATGACTAGCTTTGTTTGATTCACTGCAAAAGAAGGTATTTATATAAATATCTAATTAAATACATAAAATCGTATTTTCTAAGAAATTGGAAATAGAATCGAGTAAACGAGAACGTGTAACACAATCATTTACCTTTGACATCGTTATCTATGTATACGTCGCGTTTATAACTAATAAATACACGCACACGTTGTTTTTAATTGTTATCGGTTCTGTTCTCGTCGTTAATAGTGTCGAAGACAATGATCAAGAAAAGTTTGTTGCATTTTGTTCATATTTTTTGGAAACAAATTAGGAAGATATTTTAATAGTTAATTAAAAGTATTTCGTGTGGTTACAACGTTATAAAGTATGCAACCAACATTACACCTTTTAGGTTATGTGTGGTTAAACTTCATGTTGTTGACACACGAAATCGTGTGCTTTAGTTTCGAAGGTAAATATTTATAGCTATGTACATGTATTCCATATCCACGATTCCAAGTTCAAGATTCGTTACATTCATCATAGAACCATCACCACGCGTGAATTGTGATGGTTGTGGTGATGATGTTGATGTGGACTTTCTTCATTTGTTTGTGCTGTGCCCGAATCGCTTTTAGTATCTCCGTTCCATTTACACATGTCTGGATTACTAATCTCTGCTAAACTTTTAAGTGCGTCGCAGCCTTCCGAGGTGGGTGGATACTCCACCGGGGAGCGATTGGTCGGTGACGAATGGTGATGATTGGCCCCCCACATGAGCACCGTCTGGCGGGGAACGTCCGAAGTAGACGTTGTCACAGGGCCTACTGGAGAAAAATGCTGCGCTGGTACGGAATGATGTGTGATAGCTATCGGACTATCATTTGGTATCATCGTTGACGAATCAGCTTTAATTTCTTCCATTTTCGGTGTGAGCAGACCGGAGTTCACCGTTACAGGTGATGACGAATGTGACAAGTTATCAATTGATTTCTTGCATGATTTGAGCTCTAAGTGTGTACTCGTGCTCATGACTTGCACCGGTTGGATAATCCCAGATGAAGGACTGACTGAATACGGCCATGAAGCTGCGTTGGCAACGACATAACCTCGACTACTGTCTACGTATGGGTATTTGCTAGCTGGTTCTACCACCTGGACTTGTTGACATGGATAGAGTTTATCGTCCATTACAGAACTACGATAGCTGGTATGGTGGTGAGACGTCGTACTAGCTGGGTCATAAGTAGGCACTGAACGTGCCGTCATGTCTAAAAAACCATTTCCCACGTATGCACTTGCAGCAGGGGTGTGGTGATAGTCCGAATAGTAAGTGCTCAGTGGGCGGTATTGGTGGAAGAGGTTATCCGGCGTGGTCAAATAACGATTGTCAAGTGCGCCAGGAGTTGGGTATAAACTGTGTTGGAAATTGGAATGACTCATGTAAGGTGATAAGGTGTGTTCGGGAGCTGGAGTTGGGTAGGGTGTAGTGTACATATTATAAGCTGCATCGGTTGTGATGTAATCTACAGTAGGCATGGGACTAACAACGGAAGCTGTTGTTGGGTTTGCAGGAGGTGTGACTTGACCACTTGAACTACCACCGTGAGAAAGTTTACGTTTACTGCGACACGTTGATAGGAAATCACGAAGTTGTGTTTTGTATCGGCGATTAACCCTTGTTGGAGCGGGGGAGGAGTTGTGTTGAGTGGGCGTGGTCGTATTGGATACCAATTGATCAGCTTCGGAGAAGTAATTGGTAGGAAGACCTGCGTCTAAGTAGCTGACTTTGAAATCCATTGTACGTTTTCCTAACAAATCCCGCCCTTCTTCTTCCCTGTTAAGTCAAAAACAAAATTGTTATAGTTATTGAAATACAATGTTTTTCTTGTTTTAGATATTTGTAGGTTAAATCTTACATTAATGGCCGATGTGTGCTTATAACAAAATCTGGTTTGGAGTTTTTGTATACTAAACGTGAGCTTGTTTGCAGCCATTGCCATTGGCCATCTTTTGTTTGGAATCTGTAGGCAATCATACCAGAAGCGCCAGTTTTCAGTACTGAAACAAAATAAAGATAAATTTTCTCTTATCTTAAATGTGCGTGTTATAAATTTTCTATTATCTCGTTAAAGTGTAAATATCTTTGAGATTTTATGAGTATTTTTGATGATCTTTTCAAAATATGAATGAGGAATAAATGGTACATGTTTTCCAGTTTATTTAATTTATTTTGTTTAATAATTATTTAGAAAACAGCAAAAAATTACGTGCTTACTTAAATGAAAACTTTGTTATATTGCAATTAAAAGTTAAATATCTTCTAAAGTATTTAAAATATTTTAAATTTTTTTTCAAATTTTAAGAAACAATTATCTGCTCAACATTGTCCTATTTATATAAAATGTTTATCTTGTTTTGTTTAAAAATTATTAAAGAAATAAAAACAAATTCTGTATTTTTCCATCAAAATTTTGTTTTTTCCACAAAAAGTTAAATATTATCCAAAGTATTTGAGATATTATAAAATTTTTTTAAATTTTAGAAGACTAATTACTGCTAAACATTTTTCTATTTAAATAATGAGTTTATCTGACATTTTTTAATAAATATTAACGAATCAATAACAAATTCCGTATTTGGCCAACTTAATTTCGTTTTTTCTACAAAAAAGCTAAATATCTCCTAAAATATTTGCGATTTTACAAACATTTTGATTAACATTTTCGTAGTTAAACAGTTTGTTTACCTTGTTTTGTTTATAAATGATTAAGAAAAATGTAACAAATTACGTTATTCTCTATCAAAATTTTGTTTTTGTACCAAAGAATTAAAATATTGGAATAAATAATATTTTTTATTCATTAATTTAATTCCCGATAGCTTTCATATTAATATTTGACCTTGAAATAATTGATGTTATGTACAAAGATAAAAACTTACATTCTTGATGAGCGCTTGCAATGTAAGCCAAATCATCATAATGAACCAAATCATAACCTCCCATGTTTGCCAACTCCGAATCCGAGTAGCCGAGTATCATTTTTCCTCTTTGATCCATCGACACAAGCGCCAGATCCAATTTGTGCTTGCTTTTAAACATAACCTCCTTTTGTGGAATTTCAAGTAAAGATGGCGGCCCAAACGGCGTGCAAATGGCGAATAATGCCAATGGAGGTTCTTCTAACTTGCGGTTTTGACCATGAAGCACTTTTACACGTCCTCTTATATCCAAACGCTACAACAGAAAACAACACCATAATTATTTAACCTTAAAAACATAAAATAACCACTAAAAATCAAAAAAAACTTACCAAAAAACCGGAAGTATTGTCTAAAAGACATCGGAAGCGTACAGTAAAACTGCGTTCGAGCATGTGGCAATTATCTGGCAGGAGCACATCCTGCAGGCCAATATTAGCTGACTCCGGCGGCAAAAATGAGTTCCACATTAATTGTTTCTGCAATTCTTCACGATCTTCGGAATGTACAAGTTCATACACAGATTGATGGACAATATCGGACTGAAAATCACCAAAAATTAATAATTAAGTTATAACAATGCTAGTTAGGTTAAGTGAGGTTATGTATTGAGAAGAAAGTGAGAGTGGTGGGAAGTGCATTGGGGCACGCTATTAAAACACACACCTGATGGAATCCCAAGTAGCCTTCTATGCTGTGCGTGGCGAAAAACACTTCGCCTTCGCATGTTAAAATCATTAGGAACCCGTTTAATGCCTGTAATATAACACCAGTTTAACTTTACGTGCGCAACATGTAACACAACACACAGTTTCGACTCTCGTCCCCAACTATGTGTAAACTATGCGTCGAAACAACACAACAAACACTAGACGTGGTTAAACACGTTCAATTTGTTTTAAGAAAATTAACTTGATTGCATTTAGAATGCAAGTGAATATAAATCAGAGCTAGTTAACTATTAATTTAAAAAAAATACAGTGAAACTCGGCTATAGCGGTATTATACCGGTTATTGAAAACAAATAAAAGAAATTGTTTTTGAGTGTTTGTTTTAACCGAGGTTCACTTCATTTTTAATTTTTTTGTTGTTAATTTTATTGAGAATTAATTATTACCTGGAGGAACATTTCGCCGTCTAATGGAGTGTGATCGAATGCAGTTAGTTCTCGCCCTCTATGCAATGTGCCACTCTCTTCTTTGTCTTTGTGCATCACCACTGTAATAATAAAATTAAATTTTCATCAAAAATTTAATCAATAAGGTAAACATTTTAAAAAATGTAAACATGGTTGCATACATCAAAATTGTATTTTTGTACATTTTTCATGAAATATTTTTGAAATTTTTTTGAAACATGAAAAGTGATCTCCTAAATATTGTTCTTTTTAGTTCGTGTAAGAAAAATCAATCAAATTATATTTTGTTATCCAAATTTGACCGCAAAAAAATATAATTCAGAAAAATTTCATAACAAATTACATGTTTGACATTGGTTTTACTTATGTTGTGTACTTATCCTAAATCTTATTAATAAAAAACACAACAAATAAAATAATAATTAGAATTCATAATTAAAATTTAATATTTTATTGTAATTTTACAATAAATATTGTAAGTAATGTAAGAAATTTGTTAAATTTTGTTTTTGTTGACCACCGACTAACCGACGCCAATTGAGCGTGTTGAACGTGTTTGTTTGAATGTATGCGTAGCCTTTTCGAACATTATGAACATCGAAAATTATTGTTGCGTTGTGTATTCATCGATAATTTATAGCGCTCGCCCC
>JARJDS010041786.1:4697917-4738482 GCA_030264155.1 Atheta pasadenae
TATTAAGGGTAGAATGAATTAATTTGGGTTAATTGGTGTGAACGGATGTGGCGTATGACCGGAAACTAACCTGACTAGAGAACCGGGACTTAGATCATGAGTTGCATCCTGTAGGAGCGTTGGCCCTGCTGATATTGGACGAATCTGTAATTAAAATGTAAAATTAATTTATCTTTTATTGAGATCACCAAAAAAATATTTCTTTTGGTTTAAATAATCACAATAAACTTACTCGTTCGGTTTGTGTCGCCGCATTGCAGGTGGATGCTAATGCTGCACTTGATGTTGTAAGGGTGGTGGTGGTTGTTACGGAAGCGGGCGCACTTTGCGAATTTTCATACTTCAAACTCAAGGTAACCATTTCCTGACGCAACGTCTTTGTGGTGCGCTCCGAATCGTCGAGTTGACCTTGCAGAAACACAACCTGTCGACGCAGATTTTCCATTTCTTCACGCATATTAATTTCCTCGGGGTCTTTGTCGCATTCTGAGCCGTAGCCGCTGAAGAACCCATTTTCTGATAATGAGTTGTGAGTTTCTGACTATAAACACAAAACACAAAAAATATTTCAGTAACAACGAAAACCACAAATATACGAGAAGTACACTAACAAGAACACAAAGTAAAAAAATAAAAAAATAAAGCTCACCCTCAACACGTAATCTTCAGTAGCGGGCTAATTATTCAAACGAAAATGAAACAAACAAAAGAAAAATAAATAAAACAATAAAAACATACAAAAAGTGCAAACAATAAAAAATAAAGAATAAAAAAATGTTCATGTCAAGTACATGTTTTTGGTGAATAAAAATACAAATACCTCATGTAAAACTCTTTTGAGCTTCAGCAAACCAGCCTTGATGCCCATGACGTCCTGGATGATGGATCGGTCGAGTCGGATGACGGCCGAATCGTCGGAGTCATAGCCGGTGCCCGTCGACGAGCGACTTGAAAGCCGGAGCGGACTCTGCGACATCGACGTCGTCTTGCGCATCACGTCCGAGCGCGGAGAGTCCGGCACCGAAGACGTCGGCGTAGCGCCGCGCGACTTGAGAAGCCGCGACGAGCGGAACGACATTCTGTAAAACGCCAGAGAAGAAAAACATGAAACCGTTATTGTACTGTACAAGGTAACGCAAAAAAACAACAAAACAACTACGATTGAAACAAAAGGAAACGCAAAAAATTACAACTACAAAGAAAAAAATTATAAAGACAAACACCAAACACTAAAAATGACTTCAGTTTATTTTAAAATTTAATTTAATAAATTAAATATCTAACTTTTAATAAAAAAAATATAAAAATAAATTAAGACTAAAAAAATTAACATTTTTAACGTTTGTGTTGTTAATTAATGAGATCTTCAAACGCTGCTTCCGGAATGGCGCAATTTTAAAGTCATGGCGGCAATGGCGGTAACATTAACGTTATTTATTAGGCCATAAATTAAGTCAAAACGTTTTAAGTTAAATATTACTTTATAGTAAAATATCTGAGCTTGTTTCTATTTCGACTTTAACGTTAAGCATTTTTTTTATTAAACTCATTAACTCTTAAAACTCAACTTAAAAGTATGAAAATCCGCAGTGTTTGATTGTAAACTTGAATTAAGAATTTCGTATAAATCTAAAAAGAAATCTTTTATATGTATATGAATCAACATTTTCATTGACGTCTAATTGACGTTTAATTTGTTGTTAAATGTAATTAACTTTTATTGTGCACCTCATAAATAAATGTAATTATTTTCTCTTGGTACATTCGCTATTATTTATATTATTTTTATTTTTATTATTATTTATACTAATATAACACATATATTACTTTTTGGTGCGTGGATAATTTAATCAATTGCTCTAATAAACATTCATTTTAAAATTTATATTTACACTCGATATTATTTACAATTACGGTGTTTTTTTATATGTTTAGTTGTTATTATGTTTACTGTAATTTATTTTTTATTTATTTTGTGGTGATGGTGTTAATTTAAAAAACTCAATTCAAATTATGTAGAGCAATGTAATTATTATTAGTTTTCAAATACTACTTTGTTTTAGTAAATGGAATGAGACAATTTTTAATAAAAATTGTTTAAAACCAAATTATGACTAGTTGACATATTTGCTTAATTGTCAATAAACTAATTTAAAATTTAAAACCTTTTCTATTTTTATATCTTGAATTGTCATAAAATCAATTTTTTTTTGCTTAAACAATACTTTAAATAGTCATAAAAATATTATGCAGTTTAATTTATAAAAAAAAATCAATTTGTACGTAGGATTATTACGATATATTGCATAGTTCATTTGTTATTAACAATTATATGTTCATTTTTAGTCACATTTTTCACCTTTTCACTTTTTTGTGCCATTTTGCCCAAAAATCAATATATCTCAATGAGATAATTAATAAAACGCAATAGTTCCTCATAAATTCCCAATAGTTTTATGTTATTAAAAATATGTAAATATAACATACGTAACAATTATGATAACTCCTCATTTATACTTGTAACATATAGCCAATTAAGATAGACTAAAAAATTATAATTAAAATTAAAACAAACCAGAAACCACTTCACTTACAATGTGGTGTTGTGGTTTCATGCTGGTTTGATAGGATTGCTGGCATAAATTTATTAATACCACGCTCAATGATCAAACACTTATTGTGTGCTCGTGTACTACATAGCAGTGCTTCTCAAACATTGTACTTCTTTCTGGTAAGAAATATTGCTTCGCGACATAATTATACGATAAAATGACATTATTTATTTAAGAATCAAGCCGTAAATAGTAAAAAATGCTTCAAAAATAAAATTAAATTATTTGTTAAAATGTTCCGCCATGTCAAAAATGTTGAGACCATAAAATATATTTTAATAGAATTTGTACTTATACATCGTATGAGTACGCGCACGAGTAATGTAAATCGTAAGTAAAGTTACTCACATGAAGAGCATAATCACTCACGCGCTCTCCAAACGAAATTAACGCCTAAATACGGTAATAACCACAGAATAATAACATTAAACATAGTAATACCAAATTTTATATGAAATTTACTACGGATTTACAACGCAAGTGAATAAACTCAATGTTCACAAACCGCTCAAAACCATACAGAATTAACCAATTTTGGCAAATCATATCCCAAAACCACGTCGCTAGGATATTAGTTATTATTTGTAATTTATTTACTAGCCTGAAACTGCCAGAAACTATAATTTACATTGATTCTAGATATAACAAATGCAAAAACAACAAAATTATAGTTAATAACAATACAACAAATAATCGTGACAGTAAAATAATATCAGAATTTTAAGAATATAATAACCAATAAAAAGAATATGGGAGAACATCGGTATTTATCGTGCATTTTATTGGAATTGCGATAACGATCGATGTCCGGAATATGTTAAATAATAGTCTGTTTATCTGATTACTAATAGGAAATTGTATTTGAGATTACAATATTCTAATTTCTATGTAAGTGCTCTTGTAAATTCGAATTTGTTTCAATCACTCTAATCATGTTTTATTAATAATTTAATAATAGTTTTCAAAATTTGTAAAATAATAATATTAACGTTATTTAGATTCAGTTTTCAAAGTTTTCTACTTCAACTATAACTACAACTTAAACAAAAATATAATCAGATGTTAATAATAAAGAAGATAAATATAATAATTTCCATCAAGAGTATTTAGTTTAATAAAATCATCTCCATCTCGCATTTTGAAATAAACCAAAATTACAGCAAAAATACTTCTACTACATACTTCAATTTAAATGATACCAAACTATCAATAACAATAACTAAGTAATTTTTATCACACAAATACAAAACGTATAATAATTGTTAAAAACTATGAACAAAAGTTCTTAAATTATTTATCGACCAAAACATCTAATAAAACTTCCCATAGAACGCAAAAAGTAATGTAACACTCAAATTTATGTTTTAATATATCTCTTGCTTCATGTACCCTTTCAACCCTTAACTTATCAAACACGATTCACGAGATGTAGCATTTCTAACCTTTCCCCTATCTACAATCTAAAATCATGAATTGTTAAGTGACACTAACAAAGGACGTAATGTCTTAGCTTGGCAACTCTAGTTAGTCAATATTCTCGAGTAGATTAGGAGTGATCAGGAGGTAGCAAGTTCCTCCTCCTCCTTAATCGTCTTATCAGGACTTTCTCAAGTTTAAATTCATAAATAATGTTTTAAAATATAGATATTCATATATTTTCTATCCATTTTTTGTTATTAGTTTTTATCAGAACCTCAAAAATATTAAAATGATTTTATTATCTTATTTGATAGCTATTTTAGGCAACCAAACTAACACAATAGTTATGTTATCCGACATAACCATAAAACCTAACCTAAGCTAATACTTAACTTTATATCAAACTGAACAAAAAAAAGTAACTAATTATAATTAGTGTCTCTACCTAATGTTATTAGTTATTACACATATAGTACATAAGTTATTAATATGTATTATATTATACCACTCAATAAATAGATTTGTATTCCTATATTTTATATTAAAAAAAAGTTCATCGTACTTTAGAACGAACGGTGTAATTAAACTATAAATTCCATTAAAATGTTACTCAAGGTTTTCCCAAACGTAAACACACAATAATTACACCTCCATGACTGACTCAACTCAACATTTGTTTTTTAAGTATTAAAATTTCATATTCATTATTTTAAAAACGTTAAATTAAATAACTAATAAAATACCTAATAATTCGTGTTTCCTGAAATGACAATTAACCTTTACACCTAAGTTTACTACCAACATAAAATACGCGATATATAATAATTACAAATCGGTGTGACAACCAAACAATTACTCAAATTAATATTAGTCATAAAGTCTTTTCTAAACAATTAAACAAAAAAACAACTAAACAATTACAAATTGCAATCATTACAAACATACCCATTCGGTACAGGAATTTGCCTGATCGCATTCGTACTCGTCGCACTCGTACTTTTCATAGCATCGCATTTTTCTTGTTTTTCAAACATCACTAACTTTAAACTTTAAAATTTCACTGCAAACCACATCAAGTACCCACACTAACCTAAAAGCTAATGTCAATGTCAATTTCAAATCCAAACAAAAAACATCTGTCACACGACACAATTAAAATTTTTAATTTTAAACAAAACTTAAATTTAAATCCTTCTCATACATTGTGCTAGTCACATATTTAAATAATAACCAAATAGTTATTAATAAATCACTATAATCACAAAATCCACTCCAAACAATGACAGCTTCAGATCAAAGAATTGAAAATGTCAAAAATTAATTTCCCCAATAAAACAAAAGCAGCTGGTTGCGGACACGACGTCGTGGTTGCTTACACTTAGTGACTAGGCTATTTGTTGCTACTATGATGGCGCAAACTCAAACTATGAGTGCGCCAACTAGAAAATATATAAAACTAAAACGAGCACGACGGGCACACGCATTTCGTGCATCGTTGGATTCGGAACAGAGCAATCGCTCGCTTGCGCGCGGAGAGTTGGCAGTCGCGTTACACTAACGCGTCAATGTTTCCACCATCCACCGTTTTTAACGCTTTTTTCCTGTTACATATACACCGTGTATACAACAGCCAACGTTACTTACAACATTACCAAACTGTGCGAATGCGAGCGAACCACAATCGAGCGCCAGTAAGCCTGGCACGCTATCAGGATCGCTGCCAACGTAATCGAGTGACTCACCTGACTCGAATTATTCGTAACTCGTAATAATATCACTCGTTATACGACTGTATATTCACAATATACACAAAAACACAATAAAATTTATTACACTCAGTTGAAGTTGAGTACAACAGAGTACAACTTGTCGTTGTGTTGAGTATAAAAATCGATCAAGACTGATATGAAAATATTTTACTACTCGTTCTATTTATAATCTCAGTCCATTATCGCCCCAAAATTAATTTTGTATTTATTTTATGATAAACTATCAAACAGTAAAGAGTTTAATACTTATTTCGTTAATCATTATTTATCAGTGTTTACTCATCACTCAGTATATTAATAAATATTTACTAAGTAATTTTCTTGAAATCTTTAAAACTTTCAAATTGCTTTGAAAGCTATAAATACGTTGAATTTCAATTGTTTTTATGCGGTATAGATATTCGTGTTATGCAACTTATAATACAGATTTGTATTTTGTGTTGCATACAATAAACACCTATAACGACGTTTTACGTAAACAACTCACAAACAAAAGAAAACAAAAAGATTAAAAACTAAAAGTACCTTTTCGGTGCATCCCGAGTTATCTCACAACCAGACAACAATGTGGTCCAATCCCTTACATTCGTTATCTTTAAATCCACCGTACGCACAGACACATCAACATCATCCAAGGTGAAATGACCATTTGTTTCAGTCCTTAAAACATACAAACCATACAATCATATTAAACATTCATTTATTTTAGTTTTATGTGGTTAGGATAAGATTAAGTTAGGTTAAGGTTAAGTTAGATAAGGTTAAGGTTAAATTAGGTTAAGATTATTTACCTGTCATTAGCATCCTCCATCCCACTACTTAAATCATAATCCATCATACAGTCATCAGAAGCAATACTCTCACACGGTGACAACGTATCCAATGATCCAGCCCTTGCCCTACCAAACCTGCGATTCTTTAGCGATAACGGACTGCTTTCATAAACCCCCATCTGTCTTCTGACTGGTTTCGGTGTAGAATCAACAATAGTAGGCGTAGCTTCCGACGGTTGATTGCTATTCGTTATCGTGTCATCAAATAATAAAGCAGGTTGATCCGCAATTTCGTCATCGATCAAAAAGTCATCCCTACCATCCGACAACGACAACGAATTCGAAGCATTTGTAGGTGACCCGGGACTCGATGTTGATTTTTCATTGATATCCTTCGAATTAGAATTCGTATCGGGTGATCCAGCATTCAAACCATTCAGCTCCATCTTTTTATCATTATCCGGTTTGGCCGAACTGTCAGACAAAGAACTACACGCGATACTATCAACTGGTGATGGTTCGTCCAAAATCAACGGTGCTGTGATCGTAGAAGTGGATCGGGCTAACGCAGCAAATCGTGGATCCACCAATGACAATCTACTGGAAGCTTTGGCGGATATTAAGCTTTCAATTGAAGCTTCCATCAAGTTTTGAGGATTAAGACCAGGAATTGTTTGAAGGGTTTGAGAAGCTTTGGGAGGAATAGAAATTTTAGGAACAATTGTTTTTGGAATGATTTTATCTGTAGTCTGGATTTTGACTTTACTAATACGACTTTCGTCGCTTGAACTGTTACAGACTGAAGAAAACTCATCTTCGGCTGTTTCTGCCATTGCTTCTCCAGCGTTGAACCACTGATCATCTGAACTGCTACCTTCTTTTTCTTTTAGAGTCTGAGGTTTTTTGATAAATTTAGCAATCTTTTCCATGCGTTTAAATTTTGATGGGTCATCATCACCTTCACAGTTTGATGCCTCGGATGATGTAAACGACGTTTTCCGTTCACGCCTTTCATGGTTTTCTCGTATTTGTTGTTGATGCTTTAACTCTATGTTGTGTTTCTTGTCAATAACATTTTTTTGATATTCCGCTGCCCTGTCCCGCACATTACCAGTGTTTATCCTTTGATAATTTGCGTTTGCACCTCCAGAACCAAACGGAGACAAAGTCGGAATTATGACTTGATTATTATCCACTTGATTTCCGTCATCTACGTCCCGTACATCAAATTTATTATCATTATGATGAACAATCTCCAATGTCCTGGGTTTAACGAATTTATTCCTCATCCTTCGAGACATTGGTGATTTTTCAAGTTGTTTTATATTCTGGATATCCCCACCACAATTAGAACCTACACCTGAATCTTCCGTAAAATACGATTCGTCCCCGGAAGTACCCGCTGTTCGTGTTCGTTCTATTTGCTGAGATTGGTTTTGACTTTGTATCAATTCATTATTTTGTTTTTTAGTATTATTCGCTAGCGTTTTGGCCGTTTTTGTTTCTAACAATTTAATCGGTTGTGGTCTTGGCAATTGATTCGTGTGTAATGTATATTTACCAATATGTCTGACTGGTCCCACCCCTAAGTTTTTATTACTATCAGTAATCATACGTTGTTGCATTTCCACTTTCGCTTTGATCTCGCTTTCAATCTGCTCGCGTACTTTTGTATCCACCGTAATGTTATGGTTATGATTTTGGTTATTATTTCCCAAGCCATACTCAATTCTTGTTGGGGGGTTGATGTTCATGTCGGCGACGCGGTTTAAACGATTGGCGTTCGGTTGGCGAAACCCAAATCGACTTGGTTTCGTCGTTGCTTGTGCTTCTTTTTTTGGGGCGGGGAGTCTGTGTGGTGTGGATTTACCGGATGGCACTGCGTTGGACGTGAGGCAAGCCGTATCATTGGTGGAAATCGTATGTTGTTCCAAACCTGAATTGCCATTGTTACTTCCTGGACTTGTGTGATTACCATTGTTTCCGTTAGTGTCTAACGATTCTGTGGGGTTGGCCAATCGGCGTGCTGCTGTTGGGTTGTTCGAGGTTAAAGTGCAAGATGGCGGTTGCGGGTTTTGTGGGGATGTTGCGCATTTTTTACGGAATCCGAATGATGTGGCAACACCTTTTGTTGCTTGTTTTTTCATTGGTGGTTTTATTTCTTCTTCAGGACTCTGGAATTGTTAAATATTTATTAGTTTATTTAGTTTAAGGTTAAGTTACACGTTAGAAATCACACTGACTTGATAACACATGACTCGCCACTGGCATTCTGATTGACACTGACAATGAAAGTGAAGTCAAACAAATCATAACAAAAGAATGTCTTTGGTTTGAATTTGATGTTGTTAATAAAGTTGCCTACAGTCAACCTCAACAATTTTTTTTATTAATTCACAATTTCAACAATAACTGATTTTTAATTAATGTTTATAAATAATAATTCGTTAATTACCACTAATTAATAAATAATAAATTAATTTTCAATATATTTTTTTGCCTAAATGTATTTAAAAACAAAACTATTTATCATAAATGTTTGTTTAATTTCAACACTAGATGTCGTACTAGTGCTGGTTTAAAAAATAGATTTCTTATAAAACATTATACAATATTAACAAATAAATATAAATAATGCAATTTATTTAATTATCATTTAAACATTTAATATCTATTATATTTTCGTTCATATGAAATATCCAATTTTATAATTTAACTTATACAACCCGTTATACATGTTACAGCTTGATTAGTTTTGTTTTGTTTTTTTTTTGACATTTGACATCTCAGACAATCTACGACAATCTGCTACAATTCACTACAACTCAAAAAATTATTAAAAATCATCAGAAAAAACGCATTTGCACTATACTATTACATCAAACGTGTTTGTATCACAAAATAAAACAACAGTTATAACGTCGAACAGCTGTTACTCATTTAGTTACTGGTAAGTTCTATAAATGCCATAAGGCAACACATTAAAACAAGTAATGACTCTATTTTCCGTTCGAACGAAGACGATTTAACAACTCATTTAATTTCGCAGCCGAGTTAGCAAGCAATGTAAGGCATAGCAAAGCAATAAATAGGATATGAATGTGTATCGTGATTCGTTACGTTCAGATCGTGATTTGCTAGTTAGTGAATGTAAAAAGTGCACAAGAAATCGGACTAATAGGACGTGTGCTTTTTTTATACTTCCAAAAATAAATTATGTATTTGTTATAATTATAATTTGAATCACTTTTATAGAGTTTTGGCATAGATATTCAACGATGCAATTGGTAGTTCTAATCATAAGGTAAGTTAATTCAAACCTTTTATAATTTTATTCAATGTTTTCACATCTATTGTGGTAAAAAAATGTAATAAGTGGTCAAATATGATAAAATATTTGTATAACATGTGTAAAGTGAAGTGTACAGGGTAAACAAGCTTCAGATTTTAATTAATAAATTAATTATTTATAGAATTTAATAATAATGTTAATAGTGGCGGTAAAAAGACCCAAAAATTGTATAGTTGAATTTAATATTATGTATTTCCTTTTCACTTCACTAATTCCTAATAAATTATGCATTTTTAGTTAAGACACAGGTTATATTTTAAGTTGCCTTTATGTGGATTAAACATAGTCAAAATTGCAAATTAGTAAATCATATGTAGCTCGTCATTTGCCCATTTTGAATCCATATATATCTGACATTAACAAATTTTCTTCATTTATAACTTGTGTGACTATACCTATATAGTTATGTTAATTAAAAAGCAAATGTTTTGTTTATTTTCGAGTATATATTGCGAATATACTGCAGTACGACAACAAAATGTATAGTAATAGTAACAAATCGATTCAAATGAACATGTGAACTTGAAAATGTATGGTTATGTGTTGTACACACGCAATATCGATTCGTGTAAGCGTAAGGTTTGTTAGCAAATGGCAAAAACCTAAATCCAGTCTCTAAAGTTCCTAAAAAGTGTGCTTTATAAAACAGCTTTAAACGAATAAACGATTCTTTGTTTTGTTTCGTTTCTTTATAGCCTCAAGCTAAAAACACAGAACAAAAATATCTTAATAGAATCAATGATTCGCGATTTTATTCGCTAGCGAATAAAGAACAATACCAAAGGGGAGGTATTGATTTTGTTTATTTTTTTTGTTGGCTTTACCGGCAAGCACTTGACTAATAAGATTAATGCGCATCAATTAAATCCGGTATTTTATGTCTATTTTTATATTTATGTTTGCGACAAAGGATTTGCGTATTGGGTCACAAGTATGATGAGAGCTATATTTTCGAACAGGTATATTTCCTACAAGAGTAAGGATATATGGGACTTATTATTTGTGACACAATTTACTATTACGTATTACAATACAGTAGAATACGGCTAACCGAATTTGTAACATCTCACGTTTGGCATAATTTACAAACAAAAGAGTTTATAAATGATTTTTCAATTTTGTTTTTGTTTCTAATAACATTGTATTTAAATGCATTGTCGATCAATTTTGTTTTGTTTGAGTGGTCTCTAGATTTTTGCAATGAGTTAAATTCAACAACTTTTGTTTCCACGGCACACCTCTCACTAACAAGTATTTGTTTCAGCAATCTTTTTACGATTATGGCTACTTGTGACTTGTTTCTGATTCTTAGCAATTGCGTACTTGAGTTAATTAAATATTAGTTAATAATAAAGCTGACAAAGTTGAGATAGAACAACATCTTAGAAGAGGGAAAGTACCTTAAGTCGTATTTTGTAAGTAATTACAGCCACAATCAAAAAAAAAACGGGTATATAATAGCTGGAAACAAGAAGCTAGAAGATGCATTAGTTAAAATATTTTTAAAGTATGTACTACATAATCTCATTTTGATATTATAGGTACGATGATAGCATAGGTACGACTTAAAGGACCAGTTTCTAAGTCGTACCGATTGTAATATTTTTTTAAACTAGACTTTAAATGAAATCTAATCAGTATTATGCATTAATGTTTATACAGATAAAGCCAGCATTTCCTGATAATCCCAAAAAGTATCATTACCGAAAATGTTGTTGTAAATTTATCCAATTTAGAGACAATTTTCTTGTGATGGTACGATTTAAGCAACATTCCCTCCCTATATCCTGAATTTTGAAGACATACAAACTCCAATTTTAGTAAGTATCAATTTAAAATATCCTATTTATCGTAAATTTGTCGAATATCCTATTTTTCTCAGCATGGATCCATCAATAACTTCTACAACTACAATACAAGACTCACGGCATCAATTCAATCCGTAACTCGACATCAAAAAAAACTTATTGGAAGTTATGAGGATATGATTAACTCGCATATTGAATACAATGTGAGTATATAATCTAAGAATATTGAAAACTCGAATTTGAACTCCATTACGAACCAGTAGACTATTGGATCTATTATTCTTTAGTTTTGTCTATTATTCACCGTTCCCAGACGTTATAAACTTTATAAACTAGTTTCATCTTTTATGTTATACTTAGGTCTATGGATGTAGACTTATACAATAATGTAGTTCCTATTATGAACAAAAATCTGTGTCATATTGATTTTAAACTGCGATCTGTGATGAAGTGTAATAATAAACAAATAACCTAACAGTGATGGACTTTGGGAACTTCTATCGAGTTTCGTTAGTGTTAGGCTTTAAAGGTGAGCTCAAAAGAAAAGGTGAAAGATCCAAAGAATCTACGTTATAAACAATAAACTCACAAAATGCCTCAAGCTATTTAGCTTTGAAATCAAAGCCAACCGAAAATATTGAGTGAGTGTTGCACAAACTGTTTATAACAAAATAATTTTGTACTGATTTGTATTCTTTGAGTATATAATACTGATGTTTATTTACATTATGCTTATTTTATCTTTATAATTTTTAGCAGTTTAGTTATCTGGTAAAAAAGTTTGGAAACTACCGTAATAATCGACCTTTTGGTAAAGGCTTTGGCTACATCGATTACTGGAATTCCCATCACATGTAAAAATTACCATTTGCTATCGTACAACGTTGGTATTGGTCATATACCGCTATTTCTTTAGTGGTATTAACTTACAACGTTGCAACAGACATAATCACTGAAAGACCAAGGAAGAAAGGTATGCCAAAGGTATTGAATGAATTGGAATGAATGAAAATGAAAAATGTAAAGAGCATGGTGACATTTTGTTCTTTGTTTTTTGTTTTAACCTAACCTAACTTTCAAAACCGTTTATTATAATTTGTAAAATTTAAATATTCTATATCCGTATAACTATTTATTTTTTATAAAATGTGGATAAAATTGTATTGTGATTTGTGATTGAGGTTATGCATTTTTCGCATTGCAAATTACATTTACAAACTGCAGAATGCATTGTGCTCATTTTCCCACATCAATAAAATTCGCTTTGCATTCCTTACACTCTAGAACACCGTACTGTACTTACATTTGCACAATGTTTACATGTATATGGCACTAGCACTTGCAACAAATGAAAGGCCAAAAACTACAAGTCTATAAGCTAAGACTTGGATGGTGTAAGTACTACCACTAAGAAAGTTGGTTGGTGATGGTCGTTGGAGAAGAGCCGCATGCACCGCCGCAGTGCAGCACAAACAGACAATAGGTAATGAGCAGTGAATGCTGCATGAACTGAAAACTGGGCATAGACAATGCTTGTGCTTGCATTTACAAACTTTAGAATGAATAAACTGAATAACCTGAATGCACTACGTATAGAACCACTAATGAACATTGTATGTATTGTATGTAACTAGGATAAGTTTTTTTATATATAAATCTTTTAGGATTTTATTAGTAAAATCTTCGTTTTCAAAATGTCAAATGTCATACATTTTGGAAAGTGTAAAGTCTTTAGAGGTTAGGTTATTTTAGGTTAGAGTTTAGTCGTGTAATAAGACAAATTTAGTAGTGTAAATGATGGTGAAATGTTTTGTGAGAAACTGCAATCCAGCTGTTGTTGTAGTCACATTTATTACGTCGTGTGCACCCACTGCTCATGTTGTAAAGTTGGTTAAAACAATTTAGTAATTTTCTGCATTTGTGCAATGAATTTTCAAGTGGTTTTGTGGCTTTACGAACTTTCTCTGTCTTATCTGTGCAGAATAATCACAACAGGTAATGGTTATTGGTAATACTAATCATTGTTTAACTAATTTTATAGAAAACTTGAGTTTTGTACAAAAATGTTATGGGACATTTAGTACTAGAATATACGAAATGGAATATTTCTAAAGAACAATTTAGGAGACACTCGTTGTTAATCGAAAAATCCAGACACCGAAGCGCAACTGCAAGTCAAACGCCGAGTTAACGGGTTCTCGAACTGACCTTTCCACTGGCACGGGATGACCTTCTTATTCTTAGTCTTGCATATCATGCACAAGTCACATTCACATCCACAAATCACGAACAAAACATTCCACCGGGATGTGGCCAGCATTACAATCAATACGGGAATAATTAAAGGTAAATTTCATTTAATATTTTAAATAGATTTGACAGTAATTATTGTCAAAAATAAATAAAACTGTTGTAAAAATTTCTGATTTTGTTAAATCTAAAGTTCCACGGTTATTCCCGTTGAGGGGATGTGGAAATTCCCAGAAAATCTAGTTTACTATGGTTGACTCATCGCCCTTGCCGACGTCATTCCAATTATACGCTTCACTTGTTATTTGTTTTTTGCTTTATTTTTATTTGTTTTGTTTTGCTTATGTTTTGATTTTCTTTCCAAAGCCAACTAACACAAATTCTTATTTTAAATAATTTTAAATATATTGAAAGGCAGTAATAAAATAAATTTACCCTTAGATCAGGAGGACATTCGTCCATCAACAGATTACTGTAGTTGTCCATCTTTTTGGAATGGTGCGACGAACGCCTGAAGATTTTCTTGAACCACTTCACCTTGGCGACTTTCTAAGCTCTCGCTTCACAAAAACAACCCCGACCCCGACTGTAGCGCATACTAGATGCAAACACCACAGCGTTTGTTCGTCCTGTGCGATTGCGATTTACGGCTGGCGACCGCCCCAACACACGAATTCACGGTCTTTGTATGTCAATAATTGGTTTTAAGCCGCACTAAACCACCACGAGACAATAACCAATATGGTAAGTTTATAATTAAATTATAACGATTAGTGTTGAGTTATTAAGTTGATTGTGAATTTGGTTTGATTTGATTCGATTTGTTTGGGTTTTTGTGTGGGTTTTAGAGCGCACTTCCGGAAAACTTTAGACTGTGATGCGGTTTCGCGTTGAGGGTAATGTATAAGGGTAAAATTGCGTGCGTCGCACACACAGCGCGACGTTTCGCATCGTGCGCGTCGTGTTCTTGCGTTATCATCGATCCGACGCTGTGCGGCGGCGTCGCGGCGACGATTGACATGCGCCGCCTGCAGCAAGCGCTTGCAAACTAGGTGGTAATACGCAATCGTAGAAATGATATTTAGAGCGCCAGCTTCGAAAATAGGCTTCGGTGATTTTGGGTGGATACGTGGATAAGTTTAGAATAGAAATAGAAACTGGTTCATCTTATTATTCTTATTATTATTATTTATAAAGATTAAGTTTTCACTTTTAATATTTTAATACTTCCTATTAATTTATTTATGGCTCAACGTTAGTTTTTATTTTGTTGGTTAGGTAATAACATAAAATCAAATAATGATGTTACGAGTTGTTAGTTGTTTTTTTTCTAGTTTGAAGACTTAAATTGTTACTTACCATAAAGCGTTTGTTCATGTTGTGGTAATTTTGTTGGTGTATGACTCCAGCTGATGTTGTAAACGCCGCCACGGCTTTGCGAGACATGCATTGACCCATTGAAAGGTGTTTATGTTGATTTTTGGTCAAAATCTAAAGTGAAACACAAAAAAAATATATAAATAATAAATTCTAACCTGTAGCGTGTATAGCGCTGTTGTGATTTGTATATTTTTGGGGAAAATTGGTGCGTTTTAGGAAAAAAGGCTACCAAGTTAAAATGTTCACTTAATTTTCTACAACTTTTGTGATAACAATTTTGATGAAAAATTTATAGTTATCAATAGTAACTGGCTGTTATAACTTGGCGATTTTTATAAAATCGGTGCATTCTACCAAAAATGTTATTAACATAAATTGTTAATCATTTAAATCTCTACACCTTTTGTTATAACAATTTTTTCATATTCTTATTAGAAGTATTAGTGTTTCTATTTTTTGCGTCACAAAGCATCATAAAATTTAGTTACCAATATTGACTGGGTGTTATATTTTTGCGATTTTTATAAAATCGTTGCGTTCTACCAGAAAATTTTATTAACATAAATTGTTAATCATTTAATTCTCTACAACTTTTGTTATAACAATTTTTTCATATTCTTATTAGAAGTATTAGTTTTCCTAGATTATGCGTCACAAAGCATGATAAAATTTAGTTACCAATATTAACTGGATGTTATTATTTTGCGATTTTTAGAAAATCGGTGCATTCTACCAAAAATGTTATTAACATAAATTGTTAATCATTTAATTCTCTACAACTTTTGTTATAGCAATTTTTTTATATTCTTATTAGAAGTATTAATTTTCCTATTTTATGCGTCACAAAGCATGATACAATTTAGTTACCAATATTAACTGGATGTTATATTTTTGCGATTTTTAGAAAATCGGTGCATTCTACCAAAAAATGATATTAACATAAATTGTTAATCATTTAACTCTCTACAACTTTGTTTAAATAATTAATTGATAGTTCTATTAGAATTAAAAGTAAAAGTGTTTTTGTATCAACAATCATGGTAAAACTAAGTTCTAGATATTTTCATTATTCACCATAAATTCATTAAAAAATAAAATATCATAGATATATAAGTCTGACTGTGATAAATATATGATAGCAGTAATTATTGTATCATTTACACAACAACATAAAATCATTTTTAGATAAATAATAAACAAACAAATACATATTTATCCATTCCAAACACGTTGTGAAGTTTCTGAACAAGTAAACACCAATTAAATCATGAAATTACCCATTCAGCATTGTATACTAAACACACATTATTTACTAATACACTATTCACATATTTACTTATAGACTAGTATATTTGAATGAACAATAATACACAATACAACAGAATTATACTAAATAACAATAAAAAACAATAGACGCATTGAATTGTATCCATTAAACGAAATGCACCTGCACTTTTCCACACATGCAAGGTGTGAATGAAATTTACCACACAATACAAAGATAAACTATAAATAATTGTTAATAATTAATAATTGCAACTGCGTCAGAAGTTAGAACGTTAGCTGTCAAATCAACAAACACCAAGACGGAAAATTACTTACATCCTTTTAAATTTTTCTTTTTTTCTAATGTTCTTTTTCTCTGAACGAAAGCACAGAATGTAAAGTAAGTAAAACAGCAGTTAATAACTTGCTTGTTTTTTTGTAAATTCTTACACACTTATAACGCTCACAAACGCTTAAACACAACCTCACTAGTTAATGATAATAATGATAATGATAGCTTATTGTATCAACTTTCAAAACTATGTACTGCATACTTAAACAGAAACTCTTGCAATCATGATTTTTACAAGACGATCTGTTCCTATTTCTATTCCCATTTTTTTTATATGCAATAGACGTAATTGCAGTGTATTGTAGTTCATTTCCGGTGTATGTAGATTGATGTTGCACATTTACTACTTGCAGAATATGTGATGTGTAATGTTCTTTTGGTTTTATATTTCTTGAATAGTCGCGGGCTCGCTCTTAGACTACTATTACTATCATTGTAAAAAAAAGTTGATATTAATACAACTTATAACTGATATATTTAGAATATAGTGGAAAACACTGAAAAACAAAAGTTTGTTTTACGTAGGTAACAAGCGACTTGATTTTTACGATATAATAAATTTTGTTATGTTTTGTATTTTGAGAATTCTAAAAAACAAATGAATTCAATGCGTTATCATGTGGGTATATTGATTTTTAAAAAAGAAGGCTATGCATTTGTTTGTGAACGTAAACAAAACAAAACATTTGACAAAAGACAAATAACGCTACAAAACATTGAAATTTATTTTAGTTCTATCGTGTGCTTGAGAAGAGTAGTTGTGTTTAGAATAATTATGTTTAATAGGTAAATATGTGAAACATATTTTAGATAAAATCGTCGATTAAACAGATCAACAGTTTATTATTGGAAAACTATAGAAGTGGTAAAACTAACAAAGTTGTAACAACAAAGAAAATCCAAAAATGCTGGTAAAGTTTCATCTTAAGATATAAAAAATTGAAGGTAAGAAATGTTAAGATCCGCTGATATACCACTAATAACAATTTTAAACATTGTTTTTTCGTAGTAGTTGAATATGTCGTATATTGTAATACTTATCTTCATATTTTGTTTACTTTACTGACTTGACTCATGGTATGCATCTTACTCATCTTCGTACTGTTACTTCTTGCTCGTTATTTGTGCCTTGTTACATGTTACTCACACTGATAGTAATCGCATATGAAGACTATAACGCTATAAGGATGTCTGCCATATTAACCATGTGTATATTTTGCATTACTATCTAGTATTCTGGTAAGTAGTCACTAGTTGGTTGCAATTTTGGTCGTTGCACTTTTGAACCCGCGGAATCCGATTACTATAGAGATGAAACTTAAGCTTTGAGCATTCAAAGTGCTTAAAGCACATTAAGCTCGCGGAATTTCGTATAATTGTGGTATGGTTGGTGTAGGTAAGTTTATTGTTGTATATTACGGATGTTTCTTCTTGGGTTATGTTAGGTTATGTTGGTTTGGAATGTGCATTACGCCATGTTTTTTTATACTTGACGTGCGTAGCGTAGACATGTTTTATATACATACTTAGATATGTTTGAAGTGTTTGTTGTTCTTAGGAGAGTGTAACGAGGCAGTGACGGTGACGAGAATGAGGTTTGAAGCCGTGATTGTTACAAGAGTAATAACAACAAGATTTAAGATTTGTAGATGTGAGTATGTTACTCTTAACTTTTATCCGTTTAGATTTTATCAAAGTATCATATAAAAATTGTAATTTGTGCAAACAGTGGAAATTTTTTTTCAAAGATTTCCTGGAAGTATGTGTAACAAGTTACGTTTTTTAGATATGAATCATTATCTACTAAAATAATCTTTATTTATTTCTATTTAACTTTTGTTTAAACAATTTTTTATAAATTAAATATAAAGAATAGTTTTTGATGGTTAAAGTTCTCAATTTGTAGTTACAAAACTAAAAATCAACACTTTAATTAACTTTGATGCAAAAGTGCTGCCCTCTATCACAAAATGTTATATAAATGTAAGATAAAATGTTGTTCATTTACAGCATTTTAACATTTGTTTTAACAATTAGTTTATAACTTCATTACAAATTACAGTTACAGATTGTTAAAGTTTATATTTCATGCAATAATACAATAGAATATGTGAGACAAGATTTTTAATTGCGTTAAAATTGAGAACTGTACCATCTTGCAAAAAATGTATCAACGCAAATTATTCTTTGTTTAATTCTCTAAAATATTTCTTCAAACAATTTTTTCATAACTTAATTATAAATAATAGTTTTTGATGGTTAAAGTTTTCATTTCTTAATTTCAAAACTAAAAGTCCTAACTTTAATTTAATTTTAAGAAAAAGTGCTGCCCTCTATTTAAAAATGTTGCTAACATAAAATGTTGTTTGCTTAACGCTCGACAACTATAGTTTAAAAAAATTACTTAATAAATTCATTACTAATTACAGTTTAATTTGTTAAATTTTATATTTCAAGCAACACAATTTAAAAAAATGCAAAACAACATATTTAAATGAGATTCCCGGCAAGTAGTGTCATCTATCGGAATAGACAGTTATATAAAATATTCTTATTCTGAGTTTAATTCTCTACAACTTTTGTTTAAACAAGTTTTTCATAAATTAATTATAAATAATAGTTTTTGATGATTAAAGTTCACATTTCTTAGTTTCAAAATTAAAGGGCAAAACTTCAATTTAACTTTAAGCAAAAGTGCTGCCCTCTAGCAAAAAATGTTACTAAGATAAAAGCTTAGTCGTTTAACGCTCTACGACTTTTGTTTAAACAATTTTTTGATAAATTGATTACAAATGATAGTTTATGACGTTTAAAATAAAAACAACGTGTTCCGAACAACTAGAAAAATTTAGAAAACCATTGAATAACAAATAAAATTTTAACAACAAACTAAACCACAAACAATCTACTGCTCCAAATATAACACATAATTATACATTTATACAATAAAATTAATTTAATAATTACCATAATGAATAATTTACCCAATTCACGGATCATTAACAATGAAACTTCACATCGCAAACCAAAATCATCTAAAACATTACCTAATTACCTAAATACTTAAATTAAAACACCAGAAAACCTAAAAGAAGTATGTTATTCTATGTATTACTAACAATAACATAAAAATTCTCATTCCGTAAACCACCATCATCACAATGCATTACGATTATAATCATAACAATCAAAAAAAATTGAAACAAAAGTAAATTTCTTTTAATTTGTAAATCATGCCTCGTTTATAGATATAACATCTACCATTATATACTTAAACTTCTAACTCCAACTCGCCTAACATAAACTGAATATTCATTCTAATTTCTCCAGGAAAGAATAGCCACTAATTACGAAAACGAACAACAACAAAAAATGAACAGGTTGTAATTGTTCGAGACACGCCACGAGGAGCATGGCACACGTTTCGTGAGAAGTGTAAGTAGAAAGTGGTCATACAACACAAGACGTTGCACATATACAAATATTTGACTCGCGATCCATACGAATGAAACACAACAAATCGAAATCTGATTCCGTGATGCCGATCTCTGAACGAGATTAAGTGTTTTCGCATTTAAATGGCTTTGGTGGAATGAAAGAAAGATTCATGAAAGTTTTGGGATTAAGTTTCAACAACTACATGTGTATAAACGTAACACAAACTTGGGTTGTAATTTGTAAATAGTTATAGTTGTTGTAGTTGGAGTCGTACAAAAATCGGTACTCATTATGAGAGCACAACCTTTCACATCGTGTACTTGTGATTTTAACGAGTTTAATGATTTTAACAATTAGATCTTAGTCACGACATTTATAGGTTTAGTACACAAGTACACAAAAAAAAAAACAAATGAAATTATTTCGAATAAAATAGTCGTTGATAGATGGCGGTAGTGTCAAGGATTTACAAAACTACAAAATAAACAATTGATATTTGGTAATAATCGAAGTAATTTATACAAAAAACAAGCAAAACTATTTTGGTAAAATGAAGTTAAATAATAAACAATAGTTACTAAAATAAAATCTTGTCTCTTCAATTTTTGTTAAAAATTTTAATTGAATTTTAACCAAAAGTAGTGCCATCTAGCAAAATAGTAATAAAGGCTAACTATTCGCTGTTTAATTCTCTACAATTTTTGTTTAAACTATTTTTTCATAAGTTTATTGCAAATAACAGTTTTTGCTTGTTAAAGTTTATATTTCAAGTAAATCGGTAGTGAAATATGAAAAGCAAAATCATTAATTGCAGTTTTAACAAAAAGTAGTGCCACCTACCGGAAAAGATACACAAACATATTATTCGCTGTTTAATTCTCTACAACTTTTGTTTAAACTATTTGTTCGTAAGTTTATTGCAAATGAAAGTTTTTAGTTATTGAAGTTTATATTTTAAGTAAATCGGCAATGAAATATGTAAAACAAAATCTTTAATTGCAGTTTTAACTAAAAGTAGTGCCACCTACCGGAAAAGAAACGCAAACTTATTATTCGCTGTTTAATTCTGTACAACTTTTGTTTAAACTATTTTTTCGTAAGTTTATTGCAAATAACAGTTTTTGGTTGTTAAAGTTTATATTTTAAGTAAATCGGCAGTGAAATATGTAAAACAAAATCTTTAATTGCAGTGTTAACAAAAAGTAGTGCCACCTACCGGAAAAGAGACAAAAACATATTATTTGCTGTTTAATTCTCTACAACATTTGTTTAAACTATTTTTTCATAAGTTTATTGCAAATGACAGTTTTTGATTGTTAAAGTTTATATTTCAAGTAAATCGGTAGTGAAATATGAAAAACAAAATCTTTACTTTTGTTTTAATAGACTGTAGTGCCAATTACCAGAAAAGAAACGAAAATATATTATTCTCTGTTTAATTCTTTACAACTTTTGTTTAAACTATTTTCATAATTTGATTATAGTAGTTTTTCTCTAATCAAATGAGGCAATAATAATTAACCAAAATCTAAACAAATACAAATTCGTGTTAATGTTGTTCATGGCTAATAGATGTCGTTATTGTTGGGTGGTAGTAACAATTTAAATACGAATCTTAAGTAATAAAACATTTTAAATTATAATTATAATTATAATTACAAGAATAAACATATCTCGTTCAAGTTTGATAGTAAATAAAATTTTAAAAAATAAACAAAAAATGTTTGGGACTCTAGTTGTTTATACTACCTAATGATAGATGGCGAAAGTATTACGACTCTTTGAAAACAAACAAAAAGAAATGATATTTACCAAAAAAAACTAACTTATTTATGTAGTATTTGGTAAGAGTTGTAATAAAATAACCAAAAAACAAATGAACGTGTAAACGTGTAAACGTCTAGCGTCTTAATTACAAAACATCCAATACAATTATAAATTGTTAATAGATGGCTGTACCAAACAATGAAATATTACATAGTTGTACCAACTAATAAAGTAATCATTGTTATTTCAAAAACTAATTAATTTTTTTGAGAATCTCACTGTGTTTGTAATTGTAAATAATTACATGTTTAAAATTTTAGATTTGAGATTACGAAAGACTGGAATGAATGAAATTATAAATATAATTTATTTCATCCAAAGATTTATGCTGTAAATAAATAAAAAATAAAGCAGAACTACACTTGTACAAGTAAGTACGAAATCTTGTTAGGTTTTTTTTTGCACGCTTGTTAATTGCGGCGATTGCGCTTCAGTGCTCATCTCGGTAAGTTGTATGGTAGTTGTTAGTTTTGCACCTTTAACTCAATACTTAATAAGCTTTTGTTAGTGTTGGTGGTGTTTTATTGTGTTTTATTTGTGTGTTATTGTGTTTTCTATGTTGGTGTGTTCAGAGTGTGTAAAGTGTGAAGAATACGCATACTCACTCACACGTGGGCTACTACAGAGAGACATAGGTAATTATTATGTTACAATTATTTCTGTCCATGGCTGGAAGCGTGCCGAATCGAAAGTGTCAATTACCTCGCACTTGATGCACAAGAATGTGTTTGGTGTTTGTTTGTTTTTATTGTGATGGATTAGAATACTACTACTGGTAGTAGTTTATTACTGATTGTTGAAATAAGTTTAGAATTTTTTTCTTTTAAAAACGTAATAAACGAATGAAAAGTGATAAAAGTAAAAATAGTATAAAGTATGAAGATTATTGTAACGATTTTTTTTAATTGTTTTGTTTTTTGTTTGTTGGTTTTTTTTTTTAATTAAGGTGGTTTTTAATTTTTTTCTTTTTTTAGAAAAGTGCTGCCCTCTATTAAAATTTTGCTAAAACGAAATTTTGTTGAGATAATTGTGTTTAATTATTGTATAAATAATTTATGGATAATTTTATTTGATTTGATAGATATAATATATTAATATTAGTTTTTTCAACATTAATTAAACTTTAAACATTTAAAGAAAGTTAGAATTTAATGACAAAACTTTAAAGTTTAATTCAAATATTAAAGTGCCAAATGTCAATAAAGTTATAATTTTTCGTTATTTTACCTCCCTAAGTGTCGTGGACCCTCTAATAAACAGATAACGTGTTCACTGTACGAACTCTCAAATGTGACTAACTTTATTAACAGAAACAATCTACAAGGTAAACAACTGACAAAACAAAACAAAAACAAAAGCCTCCTAGATTGCCGTGGCTCACGGCCTACTCGATAACTAATATCAAAGCCTCCTAGATTGTCGGGGTTCGCGACACCAAGCTTATATAAGTAAATTAATAGATTAAATTAAATTATAACCTAAAATGTTACAAGTCTTCTTTTTCTTTCTTTCCGACGACAACGTAAATAAATACGTTTTTATGCTGTTTTGTAAAACAAACAAAGACAACAACCCAGAAGGAAGTGTTTGAACTTTATAAACCAAACTAAGTTGGTAACTTGGTAACTATATACAATATGTATAGACTGTATGGAATATTTAAATATACATAGCATAAAGAGTATTATACACTTCATTTTCGACTTGTTTGGCTTCCAGATGTGGACATAAAAGCAAAAGGTCTTAGTTTGGTTTTAGTTTTAAGTTACAAACACTACAAAAAAAAAGTTATAAGTTTGTTTTTACAGATAACTTGATCCAAACAAACTAAACAAACAAAATAAAACAAACGAAAACTAACTAATAGCGTTTAAGGCAAAAAACAAAAAAGTAGTACCTCGACATACAGGTCTAAATAGTTCCGTAATTTTGCTTTTATCTTAAATTATTTCTTGCATCTCCGAGCAAAATATCGCACATTCGTCGGATCGTAACTCATCAAAAAAATCTGTATGTTGCTGCACTTTTATCTAAATGTATATGTATACTAAACATAACAAACAAACAAAACACTAGTGACTAGAATATAACTGACTGATAAACACCAAAAAAACAAAAAAAAACAAATGACAAACAATAATGTGTTGCTTTTATAAATAGGTATAAAATAAAGTAAAAGAAATAAATAGGAGTGTTTTCATTGGTTTTCATTACGTCATGGCATAACTATTGCAATTACGAACTATTAATAATAAAATTAAATACTGTCACATAACTTTTTAAGGTTACATTTACAGAACAACTTGACAAAGCAATTAAAACTTGTAAAAACTGCAAACTGATTTGTATGGTTAAACTATTATAGGTTAAGCGCTTGAATAATTAATTAATATTTACATACATAAATCATAATTATCATAATCTTCAACTTGACTAGCAACTCACCTGTTTGCGTTTGTTGTTTGCACTTTAAACCACCTTGTGATCATTGTAAAGTACGATGATAATATACTTATAGAAACAAAGCATAATTGTTGCACTGCACATCACTTTTTCTTAAGAAAATAATTTTGAATAAAATAATGATTTGAGTTGCAATCACGTGTGCGTAACACGCTTTCTGGTTTTTATCTTTTGTTTTGTTTGATGATAATATGTCTGATGTCTGAAGTAGAAATGATGGAATGTCACTTTTTTTGTTTTAGTTTACTTTAACATCAAATGCGCAAAGTGACCTAAACTAAAGTATTAAACTAAGCGCTCGGCGCGCGATCGTTCGAGGACGAGCGACGATCGCCGACTTCGGAGACGTTGTGAACGCCGCCACGCACCAGCCTGCACCAGCCGTCCAGCAGTCCACACCATGGCAATCATCAAGCATTCAAGACAGACGTTCACTGCTGTTCCCTGCGTTCAACATGGTTTAGGAATGGAATGGTGAACATTGGTGAACAGCATTAATAATAGCGCTTGGGTACTTGTTACTTGGTAGTCATGGTACTATGTTAAGGTACCGAGATACCAAGATTCTTTGATATCAAGATGCAAGTGGTGCATGTTCATGCACATACCTAACATGATAGTTTGTGAGTTTGTAGTGGAACGAGTGAACTGGAGTGAACGACTATTCGCTATTCGAGAATAATGAATGGAAGATTGGAGGATGTAAGTAAGGAATGGACGGATGAAGAAAGAGTTTGGTATGCAGTAGGTTGTAATGTAATGCAATACCGTTCAAAGGTACTCACAGCAAGATACCGGTGTCTTCAGATGGCCATTGCTTGCATTAATATTACATTTTATGGTGAACAAAACACTATGATTTGTATAATTTTTTAAACTTCTCATTTTTTTGCTTTTTACTTTAGAAGTGCGCCATTTGGCTAAAATACATTGGTTTATTATACTGATCAACCAACTAAAAGCAAAAAATTCTTTTTCTGGTTATTTCAACCAATTTTAACTATTGTCGTTGCACTAATTACGAAAATATGAAAAGAAGAAATATGAAGTAATTACATAACCTACATAACAATAATATACGCAACTCAACATACATCCATGTAAAGTGGGTTGCCATACATATGGCGTGGTATATAATTCAATATAATTTGATTTTTCACATTTAGTGCATTTGCAATAAAATAAATAAAAAAAGAAAATAATGAAAAATTTGGTGAAATATAGCCGTATTTATTAGTACTGCCACAAAATCACAGCACAAAATGGTGAGAAATTATGACGTTTATTTGCATCAATATGTCATATGCCATATGTATTGCAACCCACTTTACATAGATGCATGTTGGGTTGCGCATATTATAGTTATGTAGGTTATGTAATTACTTCGTATTTGTGCAAAGTTACTTACGTTACTTACTCTATTAATCCAATTAGATCATAGTTTTATCGTTCTAGTATCTATTACATGTTAACTACAATTAG
Organism: Atheta pasadenae; assembly: GCA_030264155.1. Classification (NCBI taxonomy): domain Eukaryota; kingdom Metazoa; phylum Arthropoda; class Insecta; order Coleoptera; family Staphylinidae; genus Atheta; species Atheta pasadenae. The sequence goes on from JARJDS010041786.1 coordinate 4,724,109, forward strand.
GATTTGCCAACTACGCAAGACAGTTTCTTGCAATCTATCAAAGATAAAAAAAACTCGCATATTATACGTTACTTACGTAACTTATGCGATTATACTTAAAGTTCAGTAAGTTTTGTTAATATATATAATAGTTTACACTTATTAAAACTTTATCGATGAGTATATCTAAAAACATTAAACCAACTAATTGTGAGCTGCAAAATCACTTTGAATTGTGTTGATTGGTTGAAATATAACAAACAAAAAACAAAGTTAATTCAATATTATTGAAGTAAATAAACTACAAACAAACATACTTTGGCCATAATATTATAACGATACAATACTAATAAAACGAATTTTTTAAATTTTAAATTACAGAACATAAATAATCATATAAATAAATAACTAATCAATAGCAGATTCGGTTTTGATTGAAGTTTTAGCTTTCTCAGCATCTTCCATTTGTTTCAATAATTCAGATCTATCCATCAAGGCATCAAGCTCTTCCTTTGAAAGCAACTCATCACCATTCGATTGTATTTTTCCATTATCAAGTTTAAACAGTTCAAGTAAACTTTGCACTGTCCCTGCATCAATCTTCCCTTTAGCTTCATCCATCATAATAGCCTTTTCTAACCGTAATTTTAATTCCCCTGTGCGTAAAATATATTCATCAATCGAATTCTTACTGACTAAAGTGTACACCATCACAGGTTTAGTTTGCCCAATTCGATGGCAACGTGCTTGGGCCTGCTGATCTGCATGAGGATTCCAATCACTATCAAAGAATATCACAGTATCAGCTGCAGTTAAATTAATTCCCTGCCCACCGGCTCGAGTAGAAATCAAAAACACGCCCAAATCATCATTGGTATTAAACCGCAATATTTCGGCCTCGCGCGTTTCCAACATATCACTACCAGTCAGTCGAGCATATGGAATATCTTCCATTTGTAAATAATCACTAATCAAATCTAACATTACAACAAACGTACTGAATATAATCACTTTGTGGCCATCCTTAAGTAAGCGTTTCAAAAGTATATCCAATATACGCAATTTACCACTTTCGGTTATAATACGTTCATCAACAAGGATATTAGGAGTACCGGGAATTAATGGTGCTTCAACTAAATAAGGATGATTGACAATACGCCGATACAACATCAATGGATGTTGAAACCTAATGTTCCTCATAACCGTAGGTAATTCTTTTTGATTATTCATTGTTTTATCCACTGGGACCATGCGTTGCTGCTCCTCATCGTAAATGAATTGAACGCGTGCTCGATCTTTACGTCCTTTCCTATCTAAAACTTCTTCGACTTCATCAGTTTGTTGTCCCTTCAAACTCGCTATGTTTTTCTCCAAAGCACATGTATACATGTGAATTTGTTTTTCAGTCATCTGACAGTACACACGCACGCTTTTAATTGGTAGACATTCCGACAAAACATCGCTTTTTAAACGACGCAACATAAACGGTTCAAGAATACGCTGAAGTGTTAACACAACCGTGGTATTTTCTTTAAGATTCGAACTAATTACCGATTCATTAGCAAGATCTTCAGTTTGTAACAATTGTTCAAATATCTCCAAATTCGAAAATATCGCCGGCATTATGAAATTTAACAAAGACCACAATTCTGTCATGTCGTTTTGTAATGGTGTACCGGTAAGAAGTAATTTGTTACGACAAGAGATTTGACGAACACACCTATACAATTAAAAAGAAATCAGTACTATTTTAAATTGTGCAATTTAATAATAATTAAAACTTACTGCGCCATTTGTGACTTGTAATTTTTAATCCTATGTCCTTCATCAATAATTAAATATATAAACTTTATCCCCAAGAAATGATTCATGTTTAATGGGCAAATGTGATGATGAGCACAAATCACAACTGGATAAACTTCAGTCGTTTTCAGTGGTTGTAATGATGCTTCACGGAACTGTGCAGCAGCATGGTCTCTTTCATTTTTAGTGCCATGATATACAATTACAGGAATTTTTGGTGCAAATCTTTTAAACTCTGACACCCAGTTAGGAATAGTGGATAATGGGACACATATAACATGAATTCCTTTTTCCCCTTGTGTTTGTAGTTTGCCAAGAAAAGAAATTACTTGAACAGTTTTACCCAAACCCATTTCATCAGCTAAGATTCCATTAATACCACTTAAATACAATGTCTAAAAATATACACAAATTAAGCGACAAATTGTTTAAAGTAAACAAATAGAAATGTTAACATACCTCCATCCATTTAACTCCAGTCATTTGGTATTCTCGAAGAGTACCTTCAAAGTATTTATTACTAGCTTTAAAGCTTTCTTCACTCATACATTTTTCCTTCTGCTTTTCCCAAGCTTTAGCGTATTTGTCACTAACATTAAGAAACTTTGATATTGCAGCTAATGCGGTACTTTGTTGATTTTTTCGATCTGTTTGTACAACCGCTTTCTTTCTGAAGGGCTGGATCATTTTATCTCTTGTATTTAATTCAGGCGTATCATTTTCTTTGAATGCGGACGAATGTGTTCGTTTAGGCATTATAAATAAATGTTAATTCACTTAAAATAAAACTTAAAATAACCAAGAAGACACAGCAAATTCTAAAATTCTACTGATCTCGCTGTTCAAAAGTAAAAGTAACCAGTGTGCCATGCGATAGTGGTTATACTCAATTTTGATCATATTATTCCCGCGCAAATCAAGTCATCTAGTGGTGTATTGTAACATTAAAACATAGTAGGCCGTGATCAGCTGTGATTGGTTGCATTCAGTTGCATTCGGTCACATCCGGTTTATTTGAGTAGAAGCTGATTCGTTCTTTTAGGTTTGTGCAATTTCTACATTGTCAATTGCCCGTTACAATTTGTTACGATCAGATAATAATTAAATTTTGAATTTTAAGTTGTCCATTCATAAATATTTTGTGTAATATTACTGTAAGTAAATTTTATTACCTACCTGTAGTGATCGCTGTATTAAAGTGAAATACATCAGATAATTGTAATTTCCAGCAATTAATTATGGCGAGTGAGGAGAGATAATGATTCCAAATGGGTGAATTGTGAAAGCGTGTGTGTGTAAGCGATCTGGAACTGGAAAGAAATGGTCTGAAAAAGATAAAGTTTTAGCTTTATCTCTTTATAAAAGAAGTCTGAAAGTTTACACTTTTTTGAGCTCCAGTTTGCACTGCCATTCAACTTCTTAGCAATACTGTTGCTTCTGAGATGGTGTTGCTAATTGCGACTGATGTTTTGATCTCTGAAACATACGCCGTACGCAGGCCTTATTGATCAGCTTTTTGATTCATTGAACAGTTACATGCTGCTTGTTTTAACAAGCATGTCACAACACTTATCATTTTGGAACAATTTACAGCTGTAAATGGCGAATTAGAAAATTTTAGAATTAACAATTGGTAAAGATGTTACTAGTCAATTTTAATCAATTGAAGGCTTGCAAATTACTGTTTAAAGTAATGTCAAGTATTTGTGGAAACATGGAGGAATTCAATTTTTAAACCTATGAAATACAAATCAAGATCCTATTGAAAATTTATTTTGTATGATTAGGCAGGATAGTATTTCAAATTCAAATTCTATGTGTCACAAATTTATTGTGGCTCTTAAAACGGTGGAATTGAACAATCTGTTAATACCGGAAAGTGGGAACCTGACATGATGGAACATTTGGAAAACTTCAGGTTCTTTATTAGCTGTAATTCAATAATAAAAAATGGCAAATTGTGTTTTTTGTTAACTTTAACAATTGAAACTAAATTATTAGCACACCCTAAATGTGCATGAAGTGATAAAACACACAAGTGTATTAAAATCATATTTTATTTATAATTATTACGTAAACTTTAAAATTAATTTCTCTTATATTACATGTTATCAACTGGCAGTCCACAATATTTGTGTAAATTATATTTCTTCAACCATTCAGCTACCATTGGATTATTACGATCACCATGTGCTTCAATTTGTTGGTAATATGTCTCTCTTATAAGTTTGAAACATCTGCTATTTCTGTAGGGCAATGATGTCAATGGATCAACATATTTTGCGGTCAAACTATAAACAATAAAATATAGTATTAAATATAATCTAAAGTTATTTGACTTTTAAGATTTCAAAAACTTTACTTACTTTGTAATTGCACATTTGGCTTTTGGCACATACCTAGGCTTCTTACTTTTGGTAAATGCTTTAGTCAATTCATCATTTGGATCATTCATAAAAGTAATCAAAGTCCTTTCATAATATTGCTGCTCTTTTGCCTTTTTAATTTCAGGATCTTTAACTTCCTCATCTTTATCTTTTTCATTATTTCCAAGATTACTATCATCTTCATCATTAATAATAGGCATTTTTAATGACTGATACAATATACTGGGTCCTGAACTTACTTTTTTTGTAATCTTTTTTGTCTTCTTTTCATCCTCTAACTGTTGATATTTTTCAAGTGACTTAATATTTTCTTCTTCAGTTAACTTAGCTTCTTCTAATAGTTCTTCTTGAGTAGGAATCCATTCATCCTCTTTTCTTTTAACTCGTTTTTTCTGAACTTGATTTCTTACTTTAACTCTTTGAGCTGTTTCCGCTGTTTTTGCAGCTGTCGATTTCCTGATTGATTTCCTTTCAGAGAGGTCTACATATTCACTTTGGTTGTGTTGTGGTCTAGTTTGCTTTGGTTTTGGTTTAAGCCTTGGTTTTGGCTGAGCTTGTTGCTGTTTAGATGGCTTTGGGGCAGGTTCTTTATAAGATTTTGTTACTAAGCGGCGTTTTTTCTTGTCAGGTTGTTCTTCATTGTCGGATACTGGTTCATCATTTTCATCAATACTGAAGTCTGAATCAACTATATCTTCATCATCCTCTTGTGCTCTTTAATTATTAGTAATTACAATGTGATATTTAGCAGATTTATGTGTCTATGATTAGAACTTACTCATATTCATTATCTGTTTCAGTTTCTTCAAAACCACCATAGTTTATTTTGTAGAAATCATCTTTGCATTCTTCTTCTTCGTCCAGTAGTTTAGACATGCGGTTTCCCGCATTTTGACGACGGTCTCGGTTCATTTTATTGTGACTTTAATTTCTATTTTGTTTAAATTAAATGCAATTTGATGTAAATTAAAGAAAAAAACAAATAATCAACTTTTATCAACAAACTGCAACAAACCGGCCTCCTCGAATGTCAAAATGCTGTCAAATAGTTTCATGACGTATTAAAAAACTCAACGAAAGATTTAAAATATGTTTGCTCTTTTTGTCATCATTTGTTTAAAAACAACTTATTATAATCAATTAAACATTATTAAATTATTATTACACACAAAAATCTCTTGAAATGTTTCGCAACTTAACTCAAAACACGAAAAACCTGTATTTCACGACATAGTTCGGTCCAGTTCGGCCCGTAACGAACTTTGGTACAAATTTTGACAGCATTGTTCACCAAATGTGTCAGATTTATTACAAAAGGATTGAAAAGGATAAAAGTAAATGAAACAGTTTCTTGACTTTTACTACTTTAACAATAATAAAAGTATATAAATAAAACACTAACTATAACAAAAATGTTCACAACTTGACTCTTACGGTCTAAATAACCAACCAACCAATCATTTACGCTGGTAAGTTTAAAACATTCAAATACACCAACGAAATATAAATTTGAGGTTATCACTTATACCGCGAACTTGATATCGGGCATAGGCGAAATAAACTACTTTATATACAATTAATAACAGCCATACTGAGCCAAACAATCTACACAATGGACGAGGAAAATAATTGGTTAATAAGATTTGAGCGTGCGTGCACTAATCTTCACGATGCTAAGCAAAAAACAAGAAAAGAAGCATTTGAATCTGTCACAACTTTATTAGAAAGTCCAAAACTGATTAAACAACTTAATAAAAATGATAACAATTGGAATGCTGCATTTACAAATGTCAAATCTCTTTTATATAAGGTAAGAATTGTTTTATTAAATATGGATTTTTTTATTCAATGCAAAATAATATTTGTTACAGAATATATAACCTAACTTCAGTTAAAAAATGTTGTTATTTTTTTTATAGGAAATGACCAAAGTTGAAGCAGCTTTTCGTAAAAAGAGCTCCACAGTTCAAAGTGTCAGTGCTTTTGCGTGTGAATGTCGCGATTTGCTGAACACAATTGTGAAATATGCAAACAAAAAAAGTTGGTACTACATAGTTATTTAAATTTCTTTCCTTATTTTAATATAACAACTTAATTCTATGATTTTAGAGGGTTTTATCAATTTTAACGATTTCTATCGTTATTTAAAAGATTGTACAGAAAAACCATTATTTATGAAGTTCTGTTTGGAAAACTGTCTGAAAGTGTTTGAGGAAAATTTTCTTTCATTAGATTCTTATTGGGATCAATTAAACCTTGAAGAAATCATAGGTAATTGTTATTTACTATACTTTTTAAATTAATTACCTATTTGTGTACTAATTAAATTTTATAGAAATGAAAGATTTTTTCAAAAAATTGCACACTACCAAACCTGAAATAAAAGCCTTACGGTGTTACAACGCATTGTTAAGGAAAGGCACCGATTACAAACTTCCGATATCAGTAATTAAAGAAGAAGTTGATTTTGTACGCACTGTTGTACGCGGAGTAATACATACTTCAATTCGTTGGCAATTAGAAGCATCCGCCGAAACTTTACTGATATTTTGTCAAAGTTGTGGTGAAACGTATAGACAATTGTGTACCACATTAGGTGAAGAATGTATAATGTGTTTGTTTAATTTTGTAAATCCAAACGATAGTTTTTCTACCTTAAAAGTAAGTTTTAAAGTTATAGTTAGATATTTTTTTTGTTAACCAGTGTAATTTATTCATTTTCAGACAACAGTAATGAAAATTATGGTTTTACAACTGGAATATCATAATTGTGTTGAATTAACTGAAGTCTGGAGAACTATTTTGTTACGTACTGGAGAAATACTGTATGCCTGTGTTGATATTAATGACAATGTGTTCATTAAACAAATTTTGAATGATATTGAATATGATGAGGATTTTGTCAATTTAACTCTCGGGTGTGTGAAACAATGTTATGGATTAAGTGACAATGGTGATGAAAGTGGCAATGAACCAGTTTTGAAACGAGCTAAACATAATACGAACTTTATGTGGGTGTTTCAAAATAATATGCAAAATTATATGACGGACAGATGGTAACTTTGTTAAACTGTATGCTAGGACCTGATCGATTAAACTAATTGAATCATATTTTAGGATTTTATTGTTTTCGCTGGTTTTGGAGAAATGTCCTGAGTTAATTACTGAATCACATTTTAATACTGTACTTGATCTGCTTTCGAAGTGTGTGAAAACAAGTAGATCATTCATGAGAGGTTATGTATTTCAATGTTTGTCTGCACTTGTTATGGTTGAAGAACATCTTATGGCACGGGATAAGAATTACACTGTTAAAAAAACCGAGTGGCTGATGGCCTACGACTCTGCCATAGGGTATGTAAATATTTCTTACCAATCTATTTAAATTGCAATGGTCCACAAAATAAAAGCAAAAAATATTGTTTTGGTTACTTAAACCAATTTTAACAAATATTGATGTGATATGCAATTTGGTTTTTGATTTTGAGTAATGATTTTTTCAAAAATTTGCCTATTTTGGGTATCATTGTTAGGTAAAGTCGTAAATATCTCTGGTTTAAAATATCAGAATTTAATTAGAACAACTTGTATGTATTCTCTATTAGTTATATGTATTTTATAATTACCGTAATTCAACACATATAGTTTTGAAATTTGTTAAAATTGATTTAAACTACCAGAACATTTTTTCACTGTTTACCATTGAATTCAAAACTGTCAATGTCAAATAATCAAAATGGCGTTGTGCTATTATGCGCAGTACATGATCGATGCATGTGGCGCACCAAAGCGGTTGAATTACAAACTTTTATTTTTATTTATTATTATTACTTACAATTTCTCCAATAGATCGATTGGATTAAACCAGAAAACAACCGAAAGTCATCAATTAATCCAAAATCTATTAATAAAAAAATCTGACATTTTCTCAAACGACGACGCCACCAAACTGTGGAACTTATACAAATCTCACACAATACAACTAGATGAAAACAGTTTGAAAACATTCCATACATTCGCGACACATCGCGGTTTACTCGATAACAGTACAGAATTTAAAAATTCTTTCATTGATTTCATATTACAACAATCGTTATCAATTGAAAAACGAGAATTCAAACATTTTGTGCATGATATCACAGCCGAAGTACTAGCTAACCTCACTTTTAAATATTACAATTCACCAAACTCGCAATCAATTTGTAACAATGATTGTTACAATTATTTATTATCAAAATTAAAACTAACCATTGACGATTTTACGAACAAAACAAACACCGAAGTAGCTATTTTTCTATACATTATTAAATTAAATTCAAGTCTTATGCTTTATTACCGTAAAATTGATATGAATTTGACAGCATTGATCGAGCTGTCAAATCCATTAATACAAACAACATGGCCGAAAACAATCACGTATCTAGAAAAGTTAAATACTCTCGATGAACATAAATTCTCACAACTTTTGAATTTATTACTTAATATTTTTAAAACCGATGAAGGCTTAGGTTATATCAACAAAACTATTGAATTACCGTTTGTTGAAGCTATCGTCGATGCACAATCTGCGTTAGAAAACGACTCGAATAATTTAGAAGACAGGTCAGTAAAGTTGAGGTTATTAATCGTAAATATTTTAACGGTTTTTGCTTTAAATACAGAAACAGATGTACAACAACAAGTGCAAAACATGTTGTACGAGTTTGATGATTTTGATCCATGTAATGCGGTTGATTATCAACAGGCTAAAATAATTTTGTCTGGTTTACAAAACAAAAATTGTAGGTTATGTGATAATTCAGTAGAGGCCATATTGAAACTGATAAAAAAAATTTGTTTAAAACGAATTCATGAGTATGATGTTTGTGTGGATGTGTTAAAAGATTTAAAAAACTCTTTTTGGCATTTAGTACGGATGGAAAATTTACGGGGTGATACAAAAAATGATTATCTAAGTGTTTTCAAAGCGTTGCACCATGTTCGTCGAAATTATGGATATAAAGTTGAGTTAACTCTAGTTGAATGCTTCGATTGTTTGTTACAAGGGGACAAAATAACTTGGGCTAAACACAACGATGAGTTATTAGTCTTATTGTTACCTTATTATCTTGAAAGTGAGTTTTTACAAGTTCAAACTCAAGTTATAAAAACTTTGTCGAGAGTTTTTGGTCAGACTTCAAATAACTCTGATATGAATCGCTTGAAATCCAAGATTATTGAAAAAGTTTTGGAAAAGTTTGATGCGCAATATCATACCTTAAAGGAAAACGATTTAACAGGTAATTTTCATAAAATAGTATTAAGTTTTTTTACTGAGACTATTATAAGTGCGAAAGGTACAAAGTTTAGTAAATGTGCCTTAAATGAATTGTTCGTTAGGAGTAAAAAATATCAAATACCTGATGAAAAGGTTTTTAGTGAACTATTGAAAGTTAAAGCACAAAATATTGATATTACATCATATCTTTCGATTGTTTTACATTTTTGGAGTTTGCATTATTCCATATTAGATTTTCCATATATATTTTTTGGGTTCGATAATAAAAATGATTTTCTTACAAAATCATTACTAATTGTTATTCCTATAGTGTTAAGGTCTAACGATGAGGATACTTTAGAAATTGTTTGTAGTGCAATAGGTAAAAGTGATAATGAAGTATTGGAGGAGTGTTTTCCTAAATTTATATCTTTAAATTTAATTGATCAAATTGATAGTTGTGATGATAAAAGATTATTATCAAAGTCAATAGGGGATAGCTCAATGGGAGGCCTAACACAAGTGAAGCTCGATGAATTAATAAACACTGACAAAGGTAAACAAATGTTAAAAAACACTATCGATGATATTTTGGTTGAAATTACTACATATGTGCATGATGCAATACATTTTGAACAGTTTTTTAATTATAGCATTTGTTTAGCTAAACCTGACGGTAAAACCATAACACATGATATGTTAAGTAGGGTTATGTTGCTTTTAAGTACCGCCGATAATTTAGGTTATAACGTTCTAAGTTATATTGTTGAGAAGCGCCCCAGTAAATTGCAACAGGTTTTGTTAAAATTGCGTTACAAAATCTGGGAGAAACATAACCTCGAAGATAAGATCAACGCGTTCTATCATTACGCCATCTTTGTTCAGATTATTTTGGAAAAAATGCAAAATGAAACTAGCAATAATTATGTTATGTTTATTTTGAGAGATGTTCTTTATACTAATATCAATATGATTAAATATGATGAGCCTGTAATAAGGACTTTGGCTTTGAAGTACATGTCAAAAATTATTAACTTGATTATTCCGAAATTTACTAAACAATTCGTTGATTTTATCATTGTTACCTGCTCGTGCGTTATACCTCAGTGTATTGAAGGCAATCCGGATGCGTTAAACGTACTTAAAACTATCATAACCTCAAATGACGAGTACATTAATGATACTTTACAGTATTTAGATCCGTTGCCGGAAGATAATCATTTTGTTAAAGATATAAGACACAAACACATGAAATTTCGTGCTAAAGATAATTCCTTATCGCTTGAAAATGAGATCAAACTATTTTTGGTTGGGAAACAGTTTAAGGACTCCAGAACTGAAGGTTTGAAGTATCTCAGGGTGAAATTAAAAAATAACATTGAGGGGTTAAAGAATATTTATCTAAAACTGCATGAAATGAGAGGGATACTGTCGAAAGATAGTGTCTTGCATTCGTTAATTACAACTTTGGTTATGTTGGTTAAGTCGAAAGATAAGGAAGAATCTTTGGAAGCTGTTAAGTGTTTAGGCATTTTGGGAGCTAGTGATTTAACCACTATGGTTTTAAAAAGTGAGGATACCATTGCGACTAAAGATTCTTCATTGCCTTTGTTTACTACCAAAGTTTTGGAGTTATTGCATAGTTTAATGATTGATTATAACCTAGATGTGGTTAAGAATACGTCGAAAGCTTTGTACGCCATTTTGTCTACGGATTTTGGGCGAGAAGTGATGAAAAGTGAGGTTAGTTTATCGACTGTGAGAGGTTTCTTTTTACCGTTTATTTCGAAAGGCAAGAATAATAGCATGTTTTCTGTTACTGATGAACTCCACAATGATACGTTGTGTGATGAGGAATTATGGTGTCCTGAATCAGGGACACATGATGACTGGATTAAACGTTTGGTTACTAAGATTTTGGAAGGGTTTCATCATCGGATTATGAAGTATTTGATACCTATTGTGGAGCATAAGGCTTCGTTTGCTGAAGATTGTTTTCCATTTTTAATAAATTTATTGTTTGATACAACACCGAAGGTTAAAGCTTCGGTTGGGAAGTGTTTTCAACATTTTTTTGAAAAACATTGGGTTTATAATTGTAAACAAGATGGCGTTGCTGCAAGTGATGACAAATCATCAGCGATTGTGATGAATATTTCTTCGATACGTTGTATTTTGAATACGATACATTTTGTGAGGTTACAACGTTTATGTGATAAGCGTGGGTTAGTATTCTAGGCAACTTATTATACATTTAACCTAACTTAATATTTCTTAACTTAAAACTTTGTTTTTGTTAGAAAATATCAAGAATTAGAAATGGATTTAAATTATTTACATGTTGCGAAAGCAGCTGAATACTGTTCGGCACATTTTTCTGCGTTAATGTATTCAGAAAAATGGTATCATCTTGCGATGAAAGACACAACGTTCAAGTCAACGTACCATAACTTATCGCCGATTAGTTATCTTGATGATATTGGACAAGAAACATCGCAATTGCGTTTCATTTTAACACAGGTACTTAACCTATATCTTATTTAAACATAACCTAAAAATTGTTAAATTAATTTTCAATTTTATTAATGTTGTTTTAAAGGCTTATAAAGGCATTGGAGACAATTACGCTCTATTTGGCGGCCATTTGGAAAATATCCTAACCTCAACTTCTATGTCGTTGTTTAAAAACACATCACTTGACTTCCAATTATTACACCACGATATACGAATGTCTGCGCATGGGTCTAATCAAATGATCCACGCGTTAAAAGACAATGCTTGGTACAATTTAGCCTTAGGTATTGCAAAAGACCCGGTGGATTATGGTGACGCGTATTACGAATCAATGTGGCGAATGTCACAATGGGATCTGCCTAATAATGTTCAAACATCTAAGTGTTTTGAATTCCATGTTTATAACCTGTTAACGGCGATTAATGACAACGACAAAACAATTTTTGATTCTTGGGTTAACAAAACCAGGCTGCAGGTGGCGGAATCTTTGAAAAGTATTAGTTTAGAAAGTTGTAAGACTTTGTATGGACCCTTGTCGCATTTGGAAAGATTGCAAGAATTGGAAGACATTTTTACTTTGGCTGTGGAGGACGGTAGTTTGCGGATGTTGGTTGATGAGTTTAAGGTTAAGGATGGCATTCCGAGTGATTATCAGTATTGGGAGCCGAAGTTTGCGCAAAGGATTGAGGCGATTAATCTTTTGCAGAAGAGGAATTATCAGGACGCACAGAATACTTACGTTCACATGAGTCTTAATTTTGCAGGTTAGTAATTAAGTGCGCAATAAAATATTTTACATAACCTAACTTTAGATTAGGGAATTGTGAACTACAATTTCTAGCGCCCTCTGTGAGTAGAAGTCAGAGTTTGATTTTGTCTTTATGTTTAGATATATCACGAGAGCATGGAAATTTACAAATTTCGAAACGAATTCTTACTAATTTTGTTAATTTGGATGATTCGAATATTAAAGCTAAAGTTGCTTTATTAGATGCGAGAATTGATTGGAAATTAGGGCATAGTAGTTCAAGTATTTCTATGCTTAAGAAGTTACTTAAGTCCTACGATAATAAAACAAGGTATGTTCCTGTAACCTGTAAAACTTTAAATTATTATTAAATTTTAACTTTATATCAGGTTACGTGCAACAATATTAAAACTTTGTGGGGAATGGATGGTAGAAAATCAGTCAGAGTTTCCACAAAAGATTCTCACTGAATATTTTGGTCCGTCGCTTGATATTTTAAACGATCTGGACTCAAACGATCAGAAAAATGTTGATATGCTTCATGATGTTTATAAAACACTGGCAAAATTTGCGGATGAAGAATATCAACATGTAAGTTTTCTTATTATTTAAAGGTTATATCAACTTAGAACTATTATATCGTAAGGTTATTTTTGTTTCTAATTAATTTTTTAGATAAACAAAAGCATAAAATCGCCTGAATTTGAAAGAAAAATAGCGTACATGAAAGAAATGCAAGCCAATGCTATAAAACTTAATAAGTTGAGTAGACCGTCACATGACATTAAACGAGCTATTGTTGGATATGAACGCATGACGCGAATTGATGAAATTGACATCAAAGCGAAGTACAAAGAACGGGATACATTTTTAAAAGTTGCTATTCAATACTATTTCTATAACATGAAGTATAGTACCCAGGATCAAGCAGAAATTTTCAGGATTTTCTCTTTGTGGTTAGAAAACAAAACCAACACTGATGTTATTACGTCAATTGAGAAAGGTTTATTAGAGGTGGAAAGTTATAAAATTTTACCGATGTTACCACAACTTGTCCCTCATATTTCAGATGAAGAAGATCGTTTTTCTGAGCATATCAATCGATTAATTGGTAAGTTGTTATGTTTAGTTATTAGAATGACAATGAGAGAACAGCGCCTCCTACGGGCTTTTGTAGAAGCTCAATAATATTCTATTGTTTTTATGTTGGTGCGGTTGCCTAACTTTTGATGTGTATTGTTTTTGAATAGAAAAATGCGCAAAAGACCATCCACATCACGCAATACCATTAATTCTTTCTGTTGCTAACACAAACAAAGATGATGATTATACCAAAGAAAACGCTAAAACAGCCTCGAATGAATCACGCATTCGTGGCGCATCTACATTAATCAAATCATTACGTTCCATTGATAAGTACAGAAATATAATTGAACAAAACGAAAAAATGGCGTCTGCTTTTATTCAACTGGCGTATTATAAAGTGAAAGCTAACAAGGGTGATCGCATTAAAATACCGAGATCTTTGGCTATATATGACATCAAGGATTACACTGAGGCTTTAATGCCAACTTATAAACTACCATGCAGACCAAATCTGAACTACTCGACTATAGTTGGTGTACACAAATTTAAACAAGAATTCACCAACGTTGGCGGAGTTAACGCTCCAAAACAATTAGAATG
>JARJDS010041786.1:6084367-6120607 GCA_030264155.1 Atheta pasadenae
TTAAAAGCATTGGGTGTAAATACGTTCGTTTTTCTAAAAATAATACTTAATTTGATAATTTTCGTACACATTTTACGTTTTTTAGGTTAAGGGTGAGGTTAAAGTTTCAATGATAACCTCAAATTACTGCGGTCGTGATAATAATTCCTTCATTCCGTTCAAACTTTCTTCCAAACTCTGCGCAAACTTGGAGCTACTGGTACTCTCCGAGCTCCAGAACGCTGACAAACAAAAAATAACATGACTCCCCTTGGGATTGTAAGAAGCACCATAACCTTCTGGTTCCACAGGCCCATAACCCATGAATGTATCATCAGATGTCGCCACTTGACTCGTACTCAACAAAAACTTATTAGCCAAGCGATAACTTTCGTCTGTAAATAATTCTGGTAACGGATGACTTGCAGTCGGTGACGTTTCCTTTGCAGCTTCACGTAAACCTAACAAATGAATATCAATCCCTTGTCCTAGGATATTATCAATCATTTCCTTCGTTTGTTGCTTCACCGCTTCGTTCCACAGCTGTAATTTGACCTCATCGCTAACTAAATGGAAAGTTACCTTCTTCTCGTCTTCTTTAGGTTGGGCCATCGCTTGACACCAAGCTAAAGCTTCCGGACTTGCTGATCTGATACAATCCACACGTCCGGCTTTGAATCTACGAGTTGATGCGCTCTCGTAGGTCGCTGTCAGTTTTCCGTAGAGTCGATAGTAAGCTAACTGAAGCGCGAGTTGTATGTACACATCCGGACTTACCTTACAAGACTTAATGAAGTCTTTACCATAACCTATAAACCGAAACACTTGGTAATCAAGGTCTTTGACTAGGTTATCCAAAAAGTTGGCTGCTTCTTCAATGCGTCGATGATCATCAGCTTCGAGGTTCCATTCCAAGCGTTCTGGCGGTGGTAGGTGTGAAGATGGCGCTGGTGGTTCATTGGTATGGTAATCTTCGGCGTGCTTGTATAACTTTTCCACTAGTTGTATAACCGCAATGCCTTCAGCTGAGGAATGTTCGTAGCACAACCCGCAAGCACCATCTCCACTTATAACTAATTGGATTGTTTTGTCAAACCAACGATTTGAACTGTTGTAACTCGATCCGCCGCCATGGATCATTTGTAAAGCTAGGTTAGTTTCATCACGACCTCCTGTGTTGTGTCCCTTACCCCCTTTTTGCAGTCTACAATTGAAAGAAGTCGGTAACGGTTCGTCCAAGCAAATCAACAATAAAGAACTAGCGATAAGTTCGAGGTTATGTCTGTTCATGTCGTCTTTACATAAAATTTCTTTCGCTTCTGACCATTTACGTCTAGGGATACCAGTTAGGAGGCCGATAGGTGGCGGGCTGGCTAAACATGGCGCGTCATCAAGGATGTGTAGCAATTGCGCACAGATTTCGTCTTCGTTGAGGCGTCCACGGTCTGGAGCTTGTACTGGAACGCAATATAATTGACTTCTGCAAGCCACGATCACGTGTTCCGTTTGTAATTCGGTAGTTGTTTGTTGGTTATCAGCCACATGATGGGAATCCCGGTCTTTTCCTGGCAAACGACAGGAACCAAGCAAACGATAGTACTGCGCCATGCACAATGGTTGTCCGGGTTCCCTAGATGTTGCTCGTTCGATAACTAATTCGTGGTTATCCAGCATCGTTTTGTGAGTTACAGCAGCGTCGATCATTCGAGCTGTGAAACGAGCCACGTCCAGGATTGTGGTGAAGCGACGCGGAGGAAACACCATTCCAGGATTTGAGTTCACCGGAAGCGCCAGGTCGTTCTTTAAGTACATATCATCCAACCAGTAGTTTACGGCCTGTAAATTTGAGGTTATGTGTTGAAATATGTGTTAGTTTTAAGGTTAAGTGCTTACGAGTGCTTCCGGTGCGTTGGCATTTTAGTGCGTTGATTCAAAATATTAATAACATCGATGTGCTGTGCGGATTAATGTTAGTTTTGATCAATTTCACATGCAGTCAATTAATTTTGAGGTTAATTTTAGATTGTGCTAGAAAAACGGTTAAATCTAGGTGCGTTCATGCGGAAATCGAATTGTTTGGTCGGGTTGGTAATCGGTAGGCGTTGCGTGGCGGACCAACGCAACGTACGGCGGGAGAACGTAGAAAATGGAAACAGAGAGTCGTGGGAAGCCTAAAATGGAAATGGCGCGCGGGTATCGTCGCCTTCGCATCGGTTTTTCCTGATTGGGAGCGTCGGCACGCCCGCCAGCAACCGGCCTTGTCTTCCAAGCATGTATAGTCCCACAGGGCTGCCGATATGGATTTTCTACGAAGCGGAAAATTTAATTTCCACAGCCAACTTTTGCAACTTTCCACTCTAGCTGTGGGTTTAATTTAACTTTACTATTCTGTATCCGTTTTATGCGTAGGTGTTTGTCATAAATTCATAATGCACTTGCAATATAAATTTTGTTAAATATTGCAAGTAAGTTATGAAATTCATCACCAGAGGGCGCCGAATGTTGAAAGTGTAAATTTTGAGGTTAAAAATGCGTTTGCTAGTTGTGTTTGCGCAAACAATCAAACCCAATCCAATTATAATTTTTAATCTCCCCACGGGTATTAGCCCCACGCAACCCTAACTTAACGAAAATAAAAAGAAAACTGAGTTTAGTTTTGTTGGGATGTTGTGAATGAAACGGGAATATCAGAATGAAGAATGAAAGGTAAACGAGCAACGATCGAACTGTAGGAGTAGCAGGGGGAAACAAGGGGAGCAAAAAAGGGGTCGTCAGCTGCCAGTTGGGCAATTCCCGTGGGGTTTTTATTTTTGGGTTTCCTCCACGTTTACTGAACGTTTGTTTTTTTGTTTTTTTTATATTTTTATATATTGTTTGTGTTTTAAGGGTACAAATAAAATTTACAACAATCCTTTACTTTGTTGTATTTGTATGCACAACAAATGTGACTAAAGTGTTAAGTTCGTACCTACACACCAACATAACCTATTTTCTAGTGTTGGAGAGAGATAACCTTAAATCGACGATCAAACAATTTTGTTTGAACTGAAATCCCTAACAAGATCAACGTTCCGATCGTCTTCTGCTATTGCCACCGGCGGTGGCAGTGACTGTTACCGTTCCAAGCTGTTTCTGTCGTTTTGTGGGGGGACGCAACGCACCAGGATTGCAATCAGTCGGTAACAGGGTGAATTGCTCTCTGCGTGCGCGCTGTACACGTTAAATCCGAAATGGGGGTCTACATCGTTTTTGAACATAACGTGACGCACATATCAAAATTATCAACATACCGAGTGTTTCCGAAAATAATTTTAACGCCAAAACACGTTTTACCTCATATAACCTCACTTATTTTTTAACCTAACTTTTAACCTAAAAATTTTGATGAATAACCTACTCCAGAATCTTAATATTTTGAATATGTAGGTAAAAAACTCATCATAGGGCGTTAATTCTAATTCGGCAAAGCCGGATGAAAATTGAAGCGTTTCAAGGCTTGAAAATTGAAAACGGAAATTGTGACGCGAACGCAAAGTTGTGTATGTTTTTGAATCCTCTTTTTGCATGTCACGCTTCAGTGAGCAGGCCGTGGGTAATTTCCAATTGGTGATACATAAATTTATAATAAGTAAGTCTAAATTTGCAATTACGCACCCCTCGTTTGAAGATTTCCAAGCTCTATCAACCTCCAAGCTTATTTTCATGCATCACAACAAACACAAACAATTGCA
The DNA here is from genome assembly GCA_030264155.1 of Atheta pasadenae. Classification (NCBI taxonomy): domain Eukaryota; kingdom Metazoa; phylum Arthropoda; class Insecta; order Coleoptera; family Staphylinidae; genus Atheta; species Atheta pasadenae. Next base: position 6,088,078 of record JARJDS010041786.1, read on the forward strand.
ACATTAAATTACATGCTCAGCTAGGTAGAAATTTTTTGATTTACACTATAATTATTAATTGTATGCATTCATTAATTGATAAACATAAAAACATCTAAAAATTAATTATAAGTTAATTTAGTTGCATACATTCAGGCGACTTTTCCACCAATAAATTGAATAAAAAATTAACTACAAACAAAAAACAAACAATCCACGTGTTTTAATTACAAAAATTAGTGTTTTATTAATTAAATATTAATAATAGTAATAGTAATTAGTTAATAATTAATAATTTTTAAGAAAAAGTGTCAAAAAAGTGCAAATTTTAACGTTTTTCAACGTAAATCATGTAATATTTTACCCAATTATCAAGTTTCTCTTGCCGTGCCAATAAATATAATTGCAACCGACGCCCCAGACCACCCTCGCCGCCGAAACGCGCGACCATTGCTCGTATTCTTTGTTTGCCATCTTCGTCAAGCAAGGGTTGCAGAGTTTTTTCGTACTTTTCAAGCGTTTGTTGCAGATCTGGTACTGGTAATTTTGGGAGTGAGACGGCCTGTAATAAAACACACAAATAATTAATATTTTAATTAATTACATTACGCCAAATCACAATTTTTTCAAATTATTTAAACGTTTCGCATTTCAAGTACACGTGTGTGTACATTTCGTGTTTTATTTTGCGTTGGGGTTTGTGCATGTATACAAAATGGATTAGTTGGGCCCTGCTTTGTTATCGCACGTTAAATGCGTTAAGCAAACTCGGACTAATTGGAGAGGTTTGCTCTTCTCCTCTGCTCGTTTCTCATCGTTTTCCCGAATAATTCTGCGTAGAATTGTACAACCCTAGTACTACACAGAACAGACAACACATCTCTTTGCTTTTGCATTACACCGCATTGCTGCGCTGAAGCGAAGGGTGGTTTGCAGTGCACTTGTAACGACATTCATTGCTTCAGTTCGCGCCCCTTAAATATTCATCTCTTTGCTCTATGGATCATCCGCATCGAATGTTAAATGTTCAAGGTTCAATGTGTATCTTATGATTTACAACACAAAGTAAAATATTGAATTTTTAACTTTTATGTATACTTGGTTGCATACATTTAATTTTTTTATTTTTTTTTTAACTTTAATAAAACTCATAATAAACAAACAAAACATACATAAATAATATTATAATTAATTTATCGTTTTTAAAATTTGTTTATGAAGTAATTTAATGATTAATTTGTTCATTTTAACGATTAAGGGTTGTACTCAGTCGTACCCTTTGATGTCGTGCGTCGCGTCGCGTGTATCCACTCTCCAATATCAATTTAAGTGTTCACGTGATATGTAATAACAGCAAGTACACGTGAAAGTACGTAAACCAGCGTCAATTCGAGGAAACGATGCATATTATCATCAACTTTGTTGAAATAAACGAGTTCGAGTGTGTCGTGTGTGCTGAACGTCGTCGAGCACTTTACTTGAAAGCACGAAATATCGCCCTTTATTATAATTAAAAACTCATAAACTTGTTTGTGCACATTTTCCACCGCATTAAATAAAAACAAAAATAAAACATTCAAGTGTTTTGTGTTGCCTACGTTAATTTTATTTTAAAAAAACGCGTTTTATCGTAAACATCTTCGTTAAGGGTGTAAAATTAATTGTTAAATATTTTTTTTTATTTTTATTAAAAGTTTTGCTTAATGAATATCACGCCAATCATCGTTAATTAACGCAAAAGTCAAAAAAACAAAATTAATTGCATGTCATAACGTAAATCTATACTAACGAGCAAAAACATCCCTTAACTCGGAAAAAACTAAGTTTTTCATAGAATTAGGTTTAAACTTTATGCACGTTGATGCTTTTATGGAAATTACACAAGTTTGGAAAATTATTGATGTAGTGTTGGTTGCCTAGTTTTAAATAAAAACAAAAAAAAAACAAAAAAGGGTAAAATGTAGGTAGGGCATAGGAAAATACAAAATAGAAAATAGGTGGTCGCTTGGTCGATAATCCAAGTGGGCACGAAGTGTATCAAAGTATGCATTAAGTGTTTGTATGCACGAGACATGCAAAGAGAGGAAGCGACGCCAGCGCCTTCTTTTCCAGTGACAGCTAGTAAGAATGGGGGGTGTTCAAGCAGGTTTGTGTAAAGAAACGGCCAAAGAAAACACTAACAAAACAAAGCGCTTGTGCTGGTGGTTATGAGTAGATTGGAGTGTGTATAGGCACACCACCGAACGTAAAAACGTATAATAAAGCAAAGAGGGTCGCCTGCCGAGGCAAGGCAGCGTTGGTTCGTTGTTGCGACGTGGGGTTGTTTTTGATTGGGGTCAGGTAGATGGGAGTACAGCGCCGCTGGCACGACAGTACCACGTCATGATAAAGTACTGAACTTAATAAATTTATTTCCTAAGTTCCATTAAAATGTTATAGGTTTTTATTATTCGATTTGATATGAATTGATTGATGGCAATATCTTGACAAAACTTTTTTTTTGTTTTCTTTTTAGTCTTTATTGAGTAGATTTAGATTTAATGTAGGCAACTTACAATGCATGATTCAATGTTTGGCAAGTTATGTAATGTGGGTTGTCTACAATGATTGATAGTTTCTGACTAAATTAAATATATTGATTATATCTTTTGTTTTTGTTAATTTCTTCATCATCAACTAATTAACTTTGTTTTCCTGCAACACACAATTAATTGCTATTTACTGCAACCTGATTGCAACCCCCTAGAGTTTGTAATCAACGAATGCAATTGACACAACTGACACAAGCAATTAAACAAAATTTTGATTACAAATTGATTTTCCTATTCCAATTCTGTCATACAAATAAACAAACAAACAAACAAACAAACAAACAAAACAATCAAAACAAAACAAACGTAGTAGTTTGTGGATTGAAATAACAAAAAAACAAAACAACAACTCTGTATTTGTATTGAATGTTTTGTTTTGAAACAAAACAAAAACATTGAGTTTTGGAATAGAAAATATACTCGAGTGCATTTTATGCATTTTATCCGCGTCTCGTTGGGCAATCATCGAACGGGTGGTTGCGCTACGGTAACAAGGACACGTGGCGTTTTTCCCTCCGCACCGTAGCAATGCGTGGCGGTGGCTTGCAACGCTGTGCAGCCGAGGAGAAATTATCGAGGGCCCTTGACACGGCCGCCGACGACGCCACCGTTGCTGCTGCTGCTGCTGCTGCCCTTTGCTCCGTCATGCACGAAGGTATAACGAACTCCCGAACTCGTATGGAAATTATATGCGAGGCGACGCATTTATTTTCGCTTTAATTACAACGCACGAACCCACAACGTTGCAGCAACGCTGATTGCGTCAAGGTTAATCGAATTTTAAAGAAAAATTTTACGCTACAACACAGTAAAACAAAGTTACTGAGTTTCTGAAGTGAGGAAATTAAAGTTGAGAGATTAGAATCGTTCTAATTAACAGAATTATAATTATTAAGACTTTGTACTAAAAAGAATTAAGTTTAAGGTTAAAATCCAACTGGAAATAGTGAATGTTTGAGGTTAGGATGTGATTTTACTTAAAATAATGCAATTTACATTTAGTTCTTGTAGTTTTTGAAATAAAAACAAAAGAAAAAACTTTTAGGTTATGTTATTTTTTTTGTTTTTTAGATTACAGTCTTACATTTAAACGTTTTCCTATTATATTTGTGGTCTTTACCAACATTAAGATTTCGTTCAGCTTCCCACTAAGCTTTATTCCGTTCAGGTTCGTTCTGTTCACGTCAAAAGCTCAACTTTAATAACTTATTGGATATTATCGGATCTGCACGTTTCTATCCAGTACACAACTATGTCTTCAGGCTGAAAAAAGGCATTAACTTTGAGTTCCTGCAAGTTGCAAAACTAAATTATGAGTTTTATTACTCTCTTGGGAGTAATCCCACATGTACTTATCAGAAGAACAAAAATTTTGAGGTTAAATAACATTTTTGTAAGTAACGCCATCTATGCATAGTTTCCGTAAGGTACCAAAAACAAAATATTGACGTAGAAATAAATTTATGTGTATTTTTGTCTGCTTTGTGTCTTAAAATAAAAACGAAGGTCGCAATAAGGTACGAAGGCACGAAGAAAATGTCACTTCACGGTCGACGTCGCCGAAGCGACCGGGACGCCTGCGGCGCGACACTGCAGCAGGAGGGAAAAACCCCATGGGACATCAAATATGCAGATGGCATTTCTGTGTTTGCTATATCTATATCCATATCCAGTCTTCAGCGTTGGTCGTCGTTCACATTCAAAACGACCAAAATCCAACATTTACATCGACAATTCCTGCATGATGATTCCAGTGTTGCCAACAGTTACCAACAGCAAAATGTGTACTGACATCGACATGACAACACGTAATACGTTAGAAAGCGTTAGAAACTTAAAACAAACGATAAATAAAACCAAAAAAAACAATTGAAGTTTTAACGTTTCTCTAACTGAGTTTGTTTTGTTTTAATGTTTTGTTTTATACAGTGTTGTCAAACTTTAACGTCAACTGTTTTGTGTTTAGTTGTTAGTAGTGTTTTGTTTTATCAACGTTGTGAATAAATATATGAAGACTATTAATATCAACCCCTGTAATATTTTTATACGTAAAACAATACCACAATGTAAATGTTTACAATGTTTGTCTACATATTGGTAAACATTCTAGGTTATGTACAAGCTTTTACAAGCACATCGTTATAATAGCGTTCACCCTCTAGTACGGGAGTACGCATCCCAAGTCAGTAAACAACCCCCTTCGGTCTTGTGCATCGGTTTGGTTATGATCCAAGCGTGGAATATGTGAGAACGGCGCGCCCGTACAGCAGGTGTTACATTATCCAGACAAGCGACCATCACTATCTTCGTTCCTTGTTTGCTTCTCGCACCTTGGCACATCTTTCTTCATTTCTAACCTTCTATCTGCTGAGGGTAAGGGAATAATGTTCAGCTGACGTTGTATTTTCTGTTTGCCGACTTCGACTTTCCCTCCGCAAAGTTTGTAGAGGTTTTGCAAGACGTACGTTAAGTGTAAAGTGTCTATTATCAAATATAAGGTGTTATACACAACAAAAACAAAACACTAATATTTTAGGTAATTTTAAGGTTAGATGTCTTAAAATTTTAAACTACTGGTTAAAATAGAACAGTTTTGAGGTTATGTTTTGTTTTGAGGTTATTTATTACTATTGTGGAACACCCTGTATGTCATAACGTGATAAAAATGGTAATGCACACCTTCCATCACGATCGTACGCATTATTCTATTACATTGAAGGATATGAGTCTGTCGGAGGCTGGGAAAACGCATCGTAGACGTCATGTGACGCTAACATCGTTAGAATATCATCAGATCATCCTCGCATCCTTACATTTTCTCATTTTCTTTTACTTCCCTTTTACTTCTCCTTAAAATTTAACAATATATCCATGTGTCCAAAAAAATTTTAGGTTATTTTTACTAACAAACCAAATTTTTACTTTCGCTACGTTTATTTTGACATTTTAAGGTTAGAGTTGTAGATACTTGTAACCTCAAAACTCAAAAGTATAGAAAACCTAATCGTACATTTCTGACTCAAAGTTTGAGTTTGAGTTGAGGATGATAAAGTTACAAAATTCGTCGGATTTGAGGCGTGAATGTTAGAAGGTTTGAAGGGTGCACTTGACTTTGTCAAGTGCAAACTGGAGAAATTCGTCTCGGCTTTTTACATTACGAGTTTCTGGTTGATTCTGGTTGAAGTTTTCGAGTTAACGCTTGAAGAAGTGACAAGTGTTGTCAAGTATGTGACGAATTCAAATACCAGGAACTTTTTGTACAAATACCTAACCTTAAACTATTTTTTTGTTCGCAAAAACGTCACAGCTGGTTTACTACTGGTATAGGCAACCCAAATAACATAATACTTGTTTAGGTTGCGGACTTGGAAATTACTTACAGAGATCTTGTTTTGTTTATTTGTTTACTAAAAGCTTTTTGTGGATGAATAAGCTTTGCAGTAAATCGTAGACTTTGCATTGGTAATTATTTGCAAGCATTCAATATTCACGCGACCTAAGGACTGGTAAGGACTCGATTCAACATCACAGACCGCAAGATTAAAGGATGAAATGCTACGCTTCGCAAAATCGATACGAAAACGCTTCAATAAATAAATAATGGCAATTAGTGTAAGTGGTTTATAGTCTAAAACATTTTTTTAAAGTTTTAACCTATAAATTGACGATGTAAACTGTGAAAACATAAAAATTTATTGATTTATGAACTTTAACCTAACCTAACCTATAAAAAACATAAAATTTTAAGGTTAGGTTTTGGTTGTTGACGTTTTAGGTTATGGACGTTTGAACACACTGTATAAATTTAATGTGTATAAAACTGAATAAAGTTGTGAAAAGAAAATGTGAAAGGTGAAATGCGAATGAAAGAAAAACAGCGTCGCATCATGAAAGCGTGGTTTTTACAAAAAGGGGGGAGACAGAAAAATCAATTTGATAATTAAAAATGAATGAACTAAGCGTAGCAGCACTCAAGTTCGAGGCGAGGGATGGAAATATTTTTGTTTCATTCAGATGTTATAATAAAAGAAGAAAAACATAAATAACTTTGTGTTTTGTTTGTTAATGAATGGAAATCAGTTGGTTTGTTATGATGTTTTTGTTTTTTTTCTGTTTTGTTTTTTTAATGGAACGTTGTGGGATTGTTTTGTTTCAACTGTTTTATTGTAGGATCCTGTATAAAACGTTAACTCATTGATGTTATCGAGGGTTGTGTTGCTCAGTGTTGCTGAAAGGGAGCAGCGAGCGAAAAGCCTGCGACTTAGTCCTTTCCCAAACGTGTATACACAACGGAAGGGCACTTAAATAAACAATTCGCTCATTACTAATTAAAACACCTTATTTCAGTGTTGGAATAATTCTAATAGATGGCGTTGTGTGTTATTTTTTTTGATTTGTAGGTTTTGTAAAAAAATTTAATGTAGGCAACCCAACATGTATTACGTTGTTAAAGTTGCCTATATTGAATTTGTTATTTTGTTTGTTTGTTTCAAAACGTTGGTTTTGTTGTGCCTCTGGCACAATAACCAAGAAATAAGAATTGTTTTGTTGAAGAGAACGAAAAGCAAGAAACAATACGAGGTATTCACATCAAGAGCAGAGTTTCGTCTTGAAAAGAAACGAAAGCGGATTGCAAATTGCATAAACAAGCGTCAAATTGGAAACACGGCGCGTCGATGTTTTCCCTCAGACGAGGGTTTTCGTTCGACTGGTGGAGAAAAGTTTTTGGCTTTGTGCGCTCGTCCCGGAATATATCCCGCGGCGCAGGTATAATCGACCGGGATAATCGAATCCTGTCGCTGCGAGTTTCCGGCCCTAGGACTCGACGCACAGCCGCCCTACGCGTTCCTAACCTGCAGAGTTTCGAATCATTTCGAGCGTTGATGCAAGCTTTCTATTTCAGGTTCGGTTTTGGATTTCGCGTTTCATGTTTCGTGCGTATGCAAGCCACCCTACAACTTACAAACGTGTAATTATCGTTTCTAATTTAAATTTGATGCAAGTTAGATTTCCTATCAATATTCAGTGTGTAGTGGAATAAATGTAAAACTAGTAAAAGTAGAGTATAAGTTTGGTTAGAAATTATTTGCGTTTTTTGCTATGTAGTAGGTAATTTGGTAAACTTTTTTTGATTTTTGAAAAAGTGGTGCCCTCTATCAAAAAATGTTATTAGGATAAAATGTTTATTAGTTTATTGTGAACAACTTTTGTTATAACATTTTTTATTATTTTTAATATTAATACGAGTTATTATTGTTTTTGTGCAAAAAAACACGAAATTTTCTTAAATTTTTGCTTTGTATTTTTATATATTTTTACACTTTAAGCAAAATCGGTGAAGTTTATCAACAAATGTTACTAAGATAAAATTTTCGTTATGTAATTGTGAACAACTTTTGTTATAACAATTTTTTGATATTTGTAATAACAATACGAGTTTTTATTGTTTTTGTGCAAAAAAACAAGAAATTTTCTTTCATTTTTGCTTTGTATTTTGCCACTTTAAGCAAAACTGGTGAGTTCTATCAAAAAATGTTACTAAGATAAAATGTTTATTAGTTTATTGGCTACAACTTTTGTTATAACAATTTTTTGATATTCTCAATAACAATATGACTTTTCATTGTTTTCGTTCAAAAAAACAAGACTTTTTTTTAAAATTAATTTCTTTGTACTTTGATATATTTTTGCACTTTAAGCAAAATCGGTGAGGTTTATCAAAAAATGTTACTAAGATAAAATGTTTGTTGGTTAATTGTGAACAATTTTTATTATAACAATTTTTGATATTTTTAATAACAATATGAGTTTTTATTGTTTTCGTGCAAAAAAACAAGAAATTCCAATCAACGTTTACTTTGCATTTTGATACTTTTTTTACATTTTAATCAAATTCTGTGAGTTTTATCATAAATGTTATTAAAGTAAAATATTTGTTAGTTAATGGTGTATAACTTTTGTAAAAAAAACATACCGATTTTTATGTTTTGTACTGAAAAACCAAACAAAACTAGGAACAAAAAATTTCAAAAAACGAATTTAAATTTATTGTCTTTAGTTTTAATGATTTAAATACAAGTTTTACTTAGTAATTTTTCTTTTGACAAAAAAACACAATATTAACCTTATTTTGAAGCCACAATGATAATTTTTTTAAATACTTTTAGTCTAGTAAGAAAGAAAATGAAAGTTCTAGGCGTTTTATTCATTCAGGTTTGTTCCCGCCCAGCGTCTGGGTTCAAGAAGAAAATTACCTAATTGCGTTTGTAATTACTTACTTCCCGTGAGTAATGTTACGACACTGCGACTGCAAAACCGAGGGTAAGTTGATAACCTTTGAGGTCATTTTTTTCTTTTAATCGCCGTTGTTTCATAATTTTTTATCTTTTTTTGACAATAACACAAATAAAAAAAATTAATATCATTATTATTATTATTTATTAAATTAATTAGAACAAATATACATATTTTAGTTTTTTAGTTTTTAAATTTGGTCGAGAAAAACCGAAGTTATTTAATTTTAAAGTTTTAATTTGTTAGAATTGTGATTAAATTTTATGTTGAAGACTAAACTATTTAGTGATTTATGACGAACTGAGGTGTTTAATCAAAAAAAGTTACTAAGATAAATTGTAGGTAATTTTATTACAAACAACTTTTGTTTTAAACATTTTTAGATAAAATTAATACCTTCGTAGTTATAACCTAAAAACGCACAAAAAACACGCGTAGCGCTGTCACCGGAATTTAAAAAAAACACAAACAAAAAGTTAAATATCTCCGTTTCTAATTATTGGAATTGAAAAAATAAAAAAACAAAATGTGTATTAGAATGTCTACTAAACAACTATGTAAAACAACCTTAAAAAAATTTAACGTTTTGGTTAAAAAAAATCATAATTTAAAAAAAAACGCGTTTAATGGCTAAAAAACAAATACATTTTTGGGGTAATTTGTAAATATTTCAACTCGCAAGGGAAATTAAAGTTGAAAAACATTGATTTTCCTTTGACAGGATGTAAATGCACGTAATTGCTACATTATCCGAATGATATATCACAGCCAATGGATGATACGTTGATAAGTTGATAAAGATAAATGATGCAAAAACGTCGACAATATTTCCCCGTCGTGGTTTTGCATGCGAACGCATACAATACGTTTTTGTGTGTCATAATTCCTCATAAAATGTGTCTTCGATTTAGAGGTTATGTAATGTACATCACGTTTTACAGCGCTACGTTTACGATTCGCGTTTGTTTTATTCATCGTCGTTACTGTGTTTTACGTCTTTGCATGTCATTGTTCTTCATTCAACACAAAGCGTTGTGTGCAGGTATTTCTTCTATTTTCCTGCGCGTTTTGTTGCTGCGTTTGAAGCCCAAAGAATGGCAAGTGGTGGAATCTTGATACAATATAACACGTGTTCGGATTGTTACATTGTACACGCCAAACGCGAATATCATTTATCTTTCATCACCCTCGGCGTAAGGGCGTGAATTTAACGCGTTGGGTTCTGCGTTTGCTGAAGCATTGTGTCGCATGATTTGAACCAGGAGCCTTCTGGTGGTATGGTGTGTGGTTATGGCGTTCTAATGCTATTGCTATCGGAACGCGATTATACGCTTCGATGCGTCATTCTATCTCTTCCACCAACACGTGGCGATAATCATCATCGGTAGTTATGTATGAGTATCCAACTTATAACTAACTATACAACTAACTATACAACTAGAAATGGGTGTTGGAATTTATAGAATGTAATAATCAGTGTTTATCATATTTATTTGAGGTTAGGTTAAGGTCAAATAACATAATTAAGTTTTATTTATGTTACATTTAACTTGAATTTTATTTTGTTTATGCGATAAAGTTGTTAATATGTAAAATATCATTAAATGTTTATAACAACATTTGTAGCCAATAAAATAATTAACAATTTATCATAGTAACATTTTTTGATAGAACGCACCAGTTTTGCAGAAATCGTAATATTATAGTAAGATTTTTTTCTCACAAATATAAAAATTGCACGTTTTTTAATAGAAAAACACCCGAAACTTGTATTAATATTAATAATATCAAAAAATTGTTTAAACAAAAAATGTTCCCAATAAACTAATAAACAATTTATGTTAGTAACATTTTTTGATAGAACGCACCAGTTTTGCAGAAATCGTAATATTATAGTAAGATTTTTTTCTCACAAATATAAAAATTGCACGTTTTTTAATAGAAAAACACCCGAAACTAGTATTATTATTAACAATATCAGAACATTGTTTAAACAAAAAATGTTCCTAATAAACTAATGAACATTTTATCTTACTAACATTTTTTGAAAGAACGCACCAATTTTGCGAAAATCGTATTATTATATCAAGATTCTTTTTTTGTATTATTATTAACAATTTTAAAAAAATGTTTAAACAAAAAATGTTCCTAATAAACTAAAGAACATTTTACCATAGTAACATTTTTTGATAGAACGCACCAGTTTTACGGAAATCGTAATATTGTAGTAACATTTTTTTCTCACAAATATTAAAATTGCACGTTTTTTTAATAGAAAAACACCCGAAACTTGTATTAATATTAATAATATCAAAAAATTGTATAAATAGAAAATGTTCCCAATAAACTAATGAACATTTTATCTTAGTTACATTTTTTGATAGAACGCACCAGTTTTGCAAAAACCGTAATAATATAGGAAGATTCTTTTCTCACAAATATTAACCTTGCATGTTTTTTAATAGAAAAACACCAAAAACTAGTATTAATATTAATAATTTCAAAAAATTGTTTAAACAAAAAATGTTCCTTATAAACTAAGGAACAATTTATGTTAGTAACATTTTTTGATAGAACGCACCAGTTTTGCGTAAATCATAAAAACAACAAAGGTTACTATAAATTTTTGACTCTTTTTTTCTAAAAATAACAAAAACAACATAAAATAATTGAATAAAATATTTTAAAATTAAATATTACATAATTATTGATCAAAATGTTGCTTTGATGCCACATTACGACAAGATTATCATTCGTAGACATGTTCTGTTCTTGTATAAACTGCGGTTACTCACCTCTACGTTTCGTTTGTGTGGCTCGCAGACCGTATGCATCTATACTCATTGCGGGTGCTTGCTGAGGGGTGAATTTGCATTGTATATTAATTAATATAGATGATTATGCACGCGCTTGCTACGCCGCGGGGAACCGCCGTCCAAACGAAACGAACGATGGAACGGAAAGCTTTTGCTCCACACAGAATAGGGCAATCGAGGGAGTCACCATTCACTATGCACAAAACAGCCCTCGTCGTCGGGGAGACTGTTATCTCTTCCGGCGCTTTATTATTTTGCAATTTTAGACGTATATTCCGCTTTAATATTCCGTCCTACAATAGGGAAGGAACAATATACAATTGCGCTTTAGTTATTATTATTTTGTGAATTTAATTTTTCTTTAAACGCTTTTTGACGCACCCCCTATGACAAAAGACGGAACTAACCACCATTTATTAAAAGTTAAACAACTATAGTTACTGTTGTTTAAGAGAATTATTAATATTTTTAATAATAATACAAGATATTGGCGATTTTATGTCAAAAATCGATAAATTTTTAGTAAAAACACCAAAACCTAACCTAAAATTTGATGTAATTTTATGTCAAACTTGATTTACTCAGTATGCATCAGCGATACAGACAAAATGACAGTGACAATCAGTGATTACAACTTCGGTAACACCCAGCATCCAGTAACATCAAACTAATCTGCGAGTGGAAGGAAGAAGTGACAATATATCAGTATGATAGAAAGATAAAACGTCAGACAAATGGTTGATAGGGAGGAAGAAGAGTAAAAGCAAGGGAAACCGGTTGTAAGTGTAACAGTAACACAGCGGATAAGGGACCAGATTAGGGTCATTTCGGAACCACCAATCTGGTTCATCTACCTTACCCTACATACAGTATGTCACACAAAACTAATAATAAACTTACCTAAATTTTAAGGTTAAATCAAGCATTTTATTCTTTATGGCAGACCCCAATGAAAACAAACAAAAAAACAAAAGAATACTGTCGTCATGGCAAACTTGTTTTAGTGATCAGAAATAACACAAACAAAACAAAACATAACAAACAAATGACCAAAAGATACAAAAAACAAAAGCAAACTTGAATAACGACGTACTTCTCTTTACATTTTTGTATTCTTGCTTTGATAACCTACAATATCTTAACAACTTAACCTTAAATTTCATTCCCCAAAAATGTATTTCTTAGATAACTTTAACTTTTCATAACCTTAACCAATATTTTTTACATCTCCTTTAAGGTTATGTCGTTTTCTCATGTGAAAACCACATAAAACCAGAAACAATTGCATTAAAACGCAATAAATGTTAATTCCACAACTTGAACAATATCGCAATTCTTACAAGAACAATAAAATACTCAACAAAGCAGCAATACAGGCGCAAGTTGATTCAAGTGTACTCATTCTATATTTATATGAAGGTTATGTAACAATTTTGCAGGCGGGATGCGAATGTTTCTCCAGCCAGGTGTGTGTGGATGTGGACGTGGACGTGCGCGGCAGTAACAGCAGAAACGGCAGGATCAATAAAGGTCGTAACCTGAAATGGCTGAAATTTTGCGCGCCGTGCACGCTCCAACCGCCACACACCTACACGTCCACCACCATCGTCTCGACGCGCCCTTTTTTCCTATTTTTATTTTTACAGTCTCCAAAGGTAGCACAAAACACGCCAAGGAAACGTCGTATGAACAAGATTCATTCATAACATTCATGCTTTGAAACAAACACAAAAATAATTATAATACCTAACGGTGAGTACTTACAGACACGCCATCTTTAGATTTAGTTTATTACTAAATTGACGTCAAATGTTTAAACCACAGACACAGAATATGTACTATTAAACACTCATCAAACACCCAAACGCACCTAATCGTTAATAATCGTTGTTATTTGGTACAAAAATATACAGTTTGTGTATGATTGTCAATTGTTTTTTGTAGGTATCGTCATTATCGACACACAAAAACAACAGCACTCTTGATCTGTTATTATTTTTTGAAGCGGAGTGCATTTGTTTTTTTACTAATACAAAATATCAAGAAAAACAAAAACAACTGCGCTGGAAGTTGAAACAAAACATTATAGTGTTTAACGTTGTGTTACGTATATTAAGTTGCATACACTTAAATATCACCAAAAAACATACCAAGTCAATATTAAGGTTAAAATTTAATAAATTTACAATTTGCAACTTAATAGCTTTAAAAACAGGTTATACATACAGTGTGGTTAAAGTTACGTCAACGCAAACTGTCAAACAGCTGTCAAATTACTTAATATGGTTATTTAATACTGATATTAGTGATTATTACATGTTTTAACATAAAAAAAACTAATAAAGTAGGTTGATTGAATTTGTGTTTATAACCTAACAGGTTTTATTCATAATTTAAGCTCATAACCTCAATTTAATACTAATTACTAATAATTACTGTCAAAAGGTGTCGAATATAAAGGTAATCGTATTAATTTTAACTAAATTACTGTGATTTACGTTGAATTAAGCTGAACAGAACGCGATGTACTCAATAATTCAATAATTAAACGTTACATAACCTAATAAAGTGTTTTAAAGTCTAATAATGTGATTAAAACTCACCTCGTTGTTGTCAGCCGACGTCGAATTGGCACCCGACAATGTGGACCCCAGCCATTTTTTCGGTAATGACAGAATTGAGTCGCGCCATCCTGAAAATAACCAACAATAAAGTTATTGCAAAAATATTAGGTTATGTGCGACGTGAAAAAAATCGTCTGGGGTTTAATTAAAATTAAAAGTTTATGACAGCACGTTGGTGGATTAGGACAAAACGCAAACTTTATTAAATCATCGCCTCATCCGTTCCGCACTCCCTTTTTGGTCGAAAACGTGCGCAGCGCCACCGCCCCACCGCCACACGGTTGGGTAGTGGTGGGCTATATAGTGTTAGTGCATTGTTAACACGCGGGGAGAGCTTGAGCCAACTTTATTAATGTCTTTATATTAACACCGTGAGCTTGCGCCCACAATGAGGGTAACTTTATATCATCCGAGTTCGAACAACGAAGGCCACGAGGGGTATTAGTCGCTTACAAAGACAGGATATGACACAAACGCGTCCGTGAGCGTTGTTTAATTGTCATAAATAGTAAATGACAATTACGGTGTTGACACAGACATAGACCTAGGCATAGTTTAAGTTTATTTGAGGTTATGGTAATAATTTAACGTCATAACCTCAAATTCATATTCAGACTTTTAGGTTATAAGTGGTTTTAGGCTTAAAAATAAAACTTGTGATTACAGAAATCTGTAATTTGTAAAATTTTCTTTTTAATTTGCATTATAATTGCAAGGTGTAGCAGAAAAAGGTTCGCCGACGAAATACAAGTCGCAGTTGATTAGATTTTTTGCAACGCGTCCATTCATCTCGATGAGGGTGCGAAATAAAGCATTTCGTACGTGCGCATCCTTTTGTCAACGGAGCACGGCAATCGGAAACTCGAGCGGAAAAGACGAGGGAAAGAAACGCAACAAAAATAGGCGACGACGACCAGCAGAGGACAACTTGACATCACGTGCAAAGTTGGCGAGATTGAGAGATAGAAAATGAGGGTGAGGGGTGTCGGGATGAATCTTGTGCCAAAGGAATGAGTAACGATAAAACAACCTGACGAAGCAATCAACCGCTCTGGCCAACGCTTTTGCTTTCGCATTTTGTTTTTGTTTTTGTTTTGTGCATTTTTACTACTTCGTTCAAAACAAAACAAAAACAATGGAATATAAGTTGTAATATCAAGGCTTACTAGATTTGTAATTTTTTTGTTTTGCTTTTAATCTTTTGTTTTTTTTTTCGGTCTGTTTCTAGTTTTGTGTTATTAGTGTAGTGACGCGTACCGGCAATAAAAGAACATTCGGATATTTAGGTTTGTTCGCACCATCAGCGCGAAATGAAGAGAAAGACATTAGAGTTTTAGTAATGGTAATAGCTCTTTGCCAGACTGGTTATATGAGGGTGGCGAGTAGCAGTATTACCGTGATAGCTTTATCGCCGGGTTTCCTGTGATCCTTATATGTGCATCCCACGTGCAGTTTAGTTCACTACAGTAAAAGGAAGAGCATTGAAAGGGAGGAAACAGGAAGCGGTAAACTGGACGTTACTAAACTGGACTTGGACTTGGACCAAAACCTAGACTTCTAGCTAGAAACTAAAGGTAATGCAAAAAAGCAATTGATACCAAATTGACCATAAATCATTGCCTATATTGTAAGTGAACAATGTGAGGTTAAGTACGTTCATAAATCTTTAGTGTCCTGATCAAAATTGAAGGTTAGGTTTGGTTTTTGGTCAGATCACAAATTAAGGTTAGTAACATTTCTTTGTAGGTTTAATTTTAACAAAAATTTGTAGGTAGAAAAATAAATATTTTTGTTATTTCAGCAACGAATTTAACCTTAAATGTAAAACGTTTTGAATATTTTATGAAGCTCAGACTTTTGTAACACAAAACCTGAATCGTACAAAAAGAAAACTTTTGGTTTTTCATTTGCAAAGTAAACGAAATGTCAGCCTTACTGCTTGGAACTTCTTAGAGCCCTAAAAATTGAGAAAACGAAGCAAACTTTGGATAATTCTTAATGGAAATTGCCGAGGAGCAAATGCGTCGTCAGTCTGATGGGTGGAAAGCGGTGAAGCATAACGACGATGATGAAATACGAAACTTTGCCAAACACATTGCAGGAAAATTCTATTCAAAACACGAAACAAGAGGAGACAAACTCAAAATAAAAAAACATAAACAATTTAAAGTAATTATAAAAAAATTAAACATTTATTGTCGTTTAAAGAGTTTATAAAGTTATAATTTATTTTTTTAAAGGTTTATCGACGTAATAAATATTAATGATCATTATTAATATTTAATAGCCTCGGTATTTTAGGTGTTTTGTTTATTAATGATGAAGAGATGAACACAAATTAATGAAATCCTGAATTTGTTTTATCAACATGGTAAATTACGTTAAGTTGTGTCATTAAATCAGTTGTTTTACTAGTACTGGAATGTTGGTTGCCTATATAGGTATGTTGACGTAACAAGTGTTGCCTATATTAAATTCAGTATAGAAGTTTTTAGATTTTTAAAATTTTTGTGTTTTAGGTATCGTTGGTTTAAGTCTTCCAGTTTGTTTTGTCTTTGTGTCAACGTGCAACGAGGGGTTGTTCGGCTTATCGTGCGGCTTTGTCTGATCTTGCAATCGAGCAGCGTCGGCTTGTAAAATCCTCGTTAAGCTCCGTACGAACAGCGTGCGTAAACCGAAAATCCCCAAATAAAAATTACCTTTTTTACTGACGAGGAGGACTACTAGGTATCTGTTTGTAAAGTTGTGAGTTTGGGATGTTCTTGGTCTTAAAATAGGAACGATGTTAACACAGTCAACTTGTGTTTTAAATTCTTTTTATTTCTTTTTAACTTTTATGTTATTTAGTGGCATTTAAGTTTCTAGAAGTGCAAGTCAACAATATCTATAATTATGATGTTTGTTAAAGTTAATAGTGTTGATGTTGACTATTACGGATTAGTAAGTAGGAGTTTATAGTGGTCTAGAGTGGCTCGAAGCCAAATTATGCTTACATCTGCCAAAAATAGTTTAAGTTTGCTACATCGTGGTGTGTGATCTTTGTTTGTTTTTCACCAAGGTTCCATGGTGTAATGGTTAGCACTCAGGACTCTGAATCCTGCGATCCGACTTCAAGTCTCGGTGGAACCTAAATTTTTTATAATTTTCTTACAGACAACGTCAGTTTAAATAAAATAACTTAATAAATTAATAATAATAACTTATTTTAAAAGGCAGAGACATTATAAATTTGCTTTTAAAAGTTTTAAGAGTTTGTTTTTCTTGTACAAATGAAGATGCATAGGAAATGTAGAGTTTTTACTTTTATGAGCCACTCAATCACTTTACTTATAACTTATAACTATATAATTAATGCAATTAAACGTGTTATTATTTACAGTACTGATGACTCGACTAAAACTTGTTTGGTTTTGGTCCAAGTTGGTCCAAGTCATAAAATTTCCAAGATCAGCAGCTATTATTATTAGAATTTGTGTATTATAACCACAATAAAACAACGCTAGTCATCAACGGTTCCATGGTGTAATGGTTAGCACTCAGGACTCTGAATCCTGCGATCCGAGTTCAAGTCTCGGTGGAACCTTAGTTTTTTTTTTAACAAAAAAACTAAATTTAGCATTGTATCTATCAAATTTCACATGTTGCGCTTTTCGTAATACAAGATTACATTCTCAGGTATTTAGTAAATGTATAAGTGTATAAAGTGTTGCATAACTTCACCATACGCGCGTGGTAGTACGTAATCCTTTGTAATTGTATGACGTACAAATTACGTGTTTTCACCCTTAAAATTCGATACTATTACACCTCAACACGACACTTGACTACACGTGTGATCAACCCCCCCGAACCAGCTTATTACGTGCAGACACATGCAGCGACACCGGGGATAAAATTTAACACGTAGTTTAACGTTAATTTCGAAGTTAATTAAGGGCTACGCGTAACGTACTTATCTTCCGATCTCGTTTTACTGCACTACAAGACGATAATAATTAATGCAACCTAACCTAACTTAACGACACCCCCAAATTATAATAATAAAAACTTAAATTTAAATTTTTGGCTTAATATAGGCAACTTATCTTACGTTTTGTGTTTTGATTGTTTTTACTTTAATTGTAAATGTAGTGTAGTGATGAATAATTTTACTGTTTAAGATTTTTTAAGATTTGCAAACCAGAAACCAAAAAGTCTGTTGGCGTTTTGTTGGGTTTGGTCCATTGCAAGGATCTAAGATTACAAAGAAGCCAAAGAAACACGAAAACTCTAAAGATTCCCTTCCTCAAAGCCGAGATCAGTGAAAGCCCAGACGCCTTAAGGGTGCACGATGCACTAAGAAAGAAAGAACTAAGAAAGCTGCACAGCCTTTTTTCGGGTCGATGTACCTCGTTTGTTCCGCCAATTTCGTTCTTCCTTTTACAAAAAAAAAAACACTACTGAAAGAGCTTTATCATGAGCACACTAAACGTAAAAGAACTTAAAAGAAAAAAAAGGAAAAAGTCAAAAAATTAAATTATTGATTAAAAGCAACAATTTCTAATATTAGTAAGTAATAAATATTTATAAGTCGTTATCTGCTATTAAATGAATATGTAAACAAAACTATAATTTGTTAACGTTAACTATTTTTAATTCCATTTACATATTTATAGCATCTAATTTTTAGCTGTCAAACACGACGGTTCCATGGTGTAATGGTTAGCACTCAGGACTCTGAATCCTGCGATCCGAGTTCAAGTCTCGGTGGAACCTAAATTTTTTTTTAAGCACGCTTTTAATTTAAAGTCTGTTTATTTAATTATTTATCTTTTAGTGACTTTTAATGATTCTTAAACAAACTAAATTATATTTATTTTCATAACCTCACTTTTCAACTTTCCAAGTGACTGGTTTCGACCTAGTTTTCTATCTTTAATGAATCATCTTGTATTTGTCAAACAAAAAAACTCGTAATAATTGACGACAGTTTTTTCTTTGTCGTAGTGGACAATAAAATGATAGTGTATCCGATATATCATGCCTGTCCGCCTCCAGCTAGAAAACAAAAAAAAAAAACGAACGAAATGACTAGCGGAAAATCCTCAACTTCAACTCGGGTGGTGTTGAAAATAATGAGAACAATGACGAACGCATTTGTCCTGCGGTCTACAGGACGAACACGACGTACATTCACTAAACGTCAACGATAAACCAGAACTATATCAAATGTTTTTTTACATAACTGTTTACAAAACAAAACAAAAAACAAACAAAAAACAAAAAATTTAAATTCTAACAAAAAGTTTCAATTGTTTTGAATTTTATTCAGTTTGTAAATAATTAAAATGTAATTGCAATAAATTTTAATCACGTTCTAGGGCAAGTTAAGTCCACACGTATCATTTAATATGCAAAATAGAAAATGTGGCTTAATTACCAACGTTGTATTCGTCCACAAACAGAAAAGTCGGAAACATGGCGGAAATTACGGTATTCCACTGGGAATTTACAGTAAAATGAATAAAAATACTCACAGACAAAGTAAAACTGCGTGGGAAGAAAATATGCTTTGCATTTTAATAAGCACACAACGAAAAGCGTATGCAAATTAAATATTTTTACAAAAACAACAAAAATTGCGTAATTACAACAATATGTGTCTTTGCAACAAAGATTTTTAATGTTTTATTTATTTACGTTTTAATTGAATATGTTTTTGAAGTTTTTAGAAGAATTTAAGGTTTTTGTGAAATTTTAAGGTTAAAATTTTGAGGTTATGTAAACTTAACCTAAACTTAACTAAAAATTTAAGGTTATGTTGCATACAATTGCATTAAAAATAGTTAAACCTCCAAAAGTAAGTACAAAACGATGGATTTTGAGGTTAAAAACCTAAAATCCGAAGAAGACGTCATCACAAATAGTATTTGCAATGCAGTTTCTTCAAATCCTTCAAATCGCCTTCTTTCTTTAGTATTCTGTTGTATTTCGTGTTGTGCCTTTCAGTCGTTTACCTCTTGGGAATTCATGCCTCAAAAGCACTGTGTCCCACGTGTGCATTGCCGAGAAGAAGAAGCAATCGAAGCGTGGCGAAACGTAGCGAAACGCATCGACACGCACCGCGTACGCATCGCAGGCAATTCGAAGATTGAAGGCCAACTCCAATCGAGGGAGCGACATCGACAAAAACCCGTCGAAATCGTTGCGAATCGAAGCCTAACTTTTTTATCAGCTTTATCTCCTTATATCTTTATATCTTTCGGGTGATTCGTACGCGTTCCGCATCCATCAATCTATTATTCTATTATTTATATCCCTTCTTCGTTCTGGTTGGTTCTGTGTGATTTTGTGAACGTATTTTTCCTCGATATGTGTCTGTGGACGCCTTGTTACATTGTAACTTCATGATTTTAATGTTTGTTTTAGAACCTAACCTCACTTTTAGCCTTATTTATTTTAGTGTCGGATGTTTTATTCGCAATGCGTCATATTTTTGTTCTTTTACAGTTTGCACGGTTGCAAATATCACCAAATATCTACAGTTTCCAACAGTTCAAACGTGCCTGTGCCGGTGCCTGTGCCTGGAGTTTTGTGTCTCATGGGAATACTCGAGTTCGCTCCCCTAAAGCAAATGCGACTCAGTTGTGCTCAGTTCTTCTTAGTTTCAGTTCCACTGCGTGTTTCACGTCAAAACTAGTCTAGTAAGTCTACAAGTCTTCTATCATTAGTTTTCACATTGATAACGATCTAACCTTACACTCGTTTGTTGGTTATAGGACGGACATGGGGATTAAACCACCCTGAATCGTTGATGTGTAAGCCATAAGATGCATTATCATCAACTGGAATGAATTAGTGTCAAATAAATTACTTTATCAGCTTACTTTTGATTGCAGACACAAATTAGTTAGAGAATACACCGCTAGATTAATCGATTTTTAGGTTAGAATTTCACAAAAGTCTCTAAACAAACAAACAAAACACAAATATTAATTTTTTGTTGAATTAGAACCTAAATAGAACCTAAAACCACCTAATTTTACAATTTAATGATAAAAAAATGATAATAGTTAGCAAATTTAACCTAGAAATGTCAAAAAAACAAATTTCAGTTTTTACCAAGTTTTTACTATTAAATATTCTGTTAATGCATAACTTTATTTTATGCAGAACTAACCTCACTTACCATAAATTAAATTAAACCCTTGCAATGACGGTATATCCAGAAATGTTGAAAACATACATTAAACTGCATTAAACCCTGGCGAGTTATCTAATTACCTTAATGGATTGATGACGGTTTGTTAGTTTTGCTCTAAACCGTCATCCAACTTCAATTTCCAGTGGCTGCAACAACGCCAACTTTGTTCAACCACAATTCTACGTACTACAAGTTAGGTTAGGTAAAGTTTTGGCCTGTTTCGTTGCCTATATCTGCAAATATTGATTCTATCCTTCTGGTTTGCAACTTACAGAACGAGGTATTTAATTAGCACGCACTGCACACATTGGACCTATCTGGAGAAGGTGGTAGTAGATTTGAGCACGTAAGGGTTGGAAAAAAGGGAAAAGTTTGTCAATAGAGGGTGGCTGCAAACGGAAGCATTCAGTTTCTGAGAGATTTCTGAATTAAATCGCACAAAGACGACTTTGTACATACAACATGCACTTGCAAGTGGATGAAGGATGAAGAAGTTGAAGTGGAAGTCAAACTTTTACATTTTTTAGGTTAAAATAATTAATTTTTAGGTTAGAATTTTTTGAAGTTTGAAGTTTTACGCAAAAAAAATTGATGGGATAAATAATATATTGTTGTAATTGATTTTAGGTACAACAAAGTGAGGTTATGGTGAGAAACAATTGAAGAAAACAATCATTGTGTTCTTTGTTTGTTAGCCGGTTTTGTCGATTGTGCGAGAAGTGGACAACACTTGAACCATCACTCGACGCTTCATTATCACCCTCCGGTTTGGACTGAATGTAAGCTTTCAACCCACAATGTTCACTGCTTTCATTAAAGCCTAAAGTATCAGATTTCGATGTAAACTGATACTATTCACCTGATACTCACTCAATTTTCTTGATTCTTTCACTTTCTTCAATATCAATTTAACTTTTACCTTCGTTATTTTTTGTTTTTTTTAAAGTAAAACATAACCTGATACAATTGAACTTTAAAACCTGAAGAAAATTTAACATAACCAAATTTAACCTCAAAAAACCGGAACATAACCTTAAATACGTACCAAAAAAAAAATTAACATTGAAATGTTATCGTTGTCGTGAGAAATGACACCCTTAGTCGTTGTGTGTGCATTCCATGGTGTTAAACTTGGGATTGGTTTTGGCAAAGGGGGAGTTTTTGTTTTATTACGTGGCGCGTCTGTTTTCTGTCATAACAGCCTAATAGTTTGGGTAATGTTTCATCGTCACCGTGTCGGTCGGGTGGTTTCTTTAGTTTGCTTTACCTTACCATTTTCTTTTACTTTTGGTTTCCCACCCTAAGAGTATTTTTCATCTTGTGCATTGCGGTAATATCTTTATATCTTTAGGGTGAAAGTAAAAGTAAAGACGCAAGAAAGTTAATGGTTCGTTTCTTGTTTTAGGGGTGGGTATTATGACTGAAAGCACTTAACACGTTACAATTTTGGCTATTTTTGTTCAAATTGCATATTGGGTTGCCTAACTTTTAAAAAAATTTTGTTTCAAATAAGTAAAGTTGTATGTGATAGAGTGAATCATGTAGTACCATTTTATAATTTTCATCCCTTCACTAGGAAGACCAAAAATGAAGAAGAGATAAAGCCACCCTGCGATTAGATAATTAAAAGTTACAACTTTGTGCCGCGATAAGTAATTACCCGTAATTCAGTTGCGTTCGACTCGTCCAGCGTCGTTCATCTCGTTCATCTTGTTCATCTTGTTCATCTTGTACATCTCGTTTCGTAATTTACCCCTAGGCTAGTCTAGCATTGCTGGAATTGACATTTACATTCGTAGGCAACCAGGCAGGCACGTACAACATTCCCATTCATTCATGACTGCGATTGCGACTGTGTAGTCCTGCGCCGGCCACCCTCGGCCTGATAAAGGGGCGATACGCGGGAATGTAGGGGTAACGAGTACATTCGTATGTATGTTGCACACCGCACACCAGCCGACCGCATTGTGCAGCAACACGTCGTACACGGCGGATAAATACAAACACGCCGCTCCAGAGAGGGCGAGACGCGCGAGGGTGCGCCACCGAACGTTGTTCGTTAGTAGCTACCAGCCATCCGAGAATGTAAATTGCTTAAAGGGCGCACAGGCCGCAGGGGCGCGAGGGCATACCGCAGCAGGATGTATAGCAGCGTGCCGAGACTTGTTAATTGGACTAATTTTCTTTCGGGGTGCATAAGCGTAATAAAAGGTTTTTGCATTTGTCAAATGTTCACGGCCTACTGATCAACCACAATAAAATTTTCCGGAACACAATAAATATTTACGTTGTAATTACAATGTAAATATTGCAACAATTAATATTAGAAAAAAAAACAAAATAAATTTTTAATTTTTTTTATTTATATGTATATAGATACAACAACAACATTCTAATATTTTTCATATTTATTTTTGTTTTACGTTCTTTTTTTATTTGTTTATAATTTATACATTTCACTTACAAGTATTTCTTTCTTATTCTCTTTTTTTTGTTGACAAAGTCACTCTACTTTTTATTTTAACCATCTTAACGTTTTTAACCTTACAAATCTGGTACCATTGTTGTCTTTATAATTATTATAGTGTTCTGCTTTAGTTTATCATTGTAATTAAGTTAGTAACGCTTTAAATTGTTTATAATAATTGTTTTGTCAAATTGCTTGTAAATTGTTTCCACATATCTTTTTTTATTTTCAATTTAACTCTAACCTCACAAAAACATCTGATTTAACATAGGCAACCAACACAACAAATAAAATGCTATTTTAGTTGCCTATATCAAAAAAAAAATAAATTGAACTATCATCAATATATGTTTTCGAATGATATGTTTTCGACTGAGTTTGTTTAATTTTATAATTTATAATTTATAACATTTGTAAACGTTTAGACACTTTTTGACATTTGATATGTTTGTAGTAGTTTTCCACAATTGACTATTGACATCTATCAATTGTTTTTTTAAAGAAAACAAAACAAAAACAAAACAAAACAAACAAAAAAACAAAATAATAAAATTCACACTAAAAATTATGTATTTACTTATATTATTTGTTTACTTTGTTCTTTTGTTTCTTGTTGTTTATAGTTCTGAGTAGTAGATTTTACAATAATGTTACAATAAATACATTTCATTATACTAATTACACTGTGTTGCACCTTTTGTTGTTGTTTTAAGTAGAATTTTCGTAGTCGAAACAAAAGAAAACAAAAAAAAACAATCAAGTTGTGCATAAATAGGCACCGTATTTAACAACATCAAATCGTATCATAACCTAAACATCATAAAATGTAACTTAACCTCTAAAAATATAACATTGACGTTCATAAAACATAACCTCAACAAGAAAACACATAACTTAATTACGATTAAGGTTAAGATAAAACAAATATACACTTATGTCATAGATTCATTCTACGATAGAGTCTAGTAAAACGTCTTAACGTTAAAGTTTTAATTAATATTCGATGTGTGCGGGTTTCACTTACGACATTATTAATTTTTAATGCAAAACAAACGAAAACAAACACAAAATAACAAGAAAAAAACCAAAACAGTTGATTTTGTGTTTAACATAGGCAACTTTATTAACTTGTTATTTGGGTTGCTTACAATAAACTGTAAAATCAACTGTTTTAGTTTTTTGAAACAAAAAAACAAAAAACAAAAGGTAAATTGCTTATAGCTGCATTTACCTTAACGACTGTACACTTATAAACACCTAAATGTAATTATTAAGTATATGCATAAATTATTATTACGTTTTTTAAAGTTTAATGTTTAATTAAATAAATTAGATATTAATATTTGTAAACCTAACCTTCAAAAAAATGTCTCTTTAAAAAACCAATAAAAACAAAGGTTTAGAACATTGTAGTTACACTTTCAGTAATTTTATTAATTGTATTTGAGTGTTTTCAGTATTCAGAAGGCTAGTTTTTGTTTTTGTTATGTTCTTAACATTAATTTATGGTTACATTAATAATAATACAATAATTTACAACTTTGTACACTAGTGGTTATCATAACAGTGACGTACACAGTGAGAAAAGACATTGATAGCGTTCGCAAACGATCGCAAACCAAACATAACCTTCAAACATCAATTTTTAGTCATACAAAGCATTGAAGAGAAGAAAATGGAGTGATTGAAGTTGCCTAACTCCATTGTGACTATTCACGGTGAAATTCCCACAAAATAACCCTACTTTTTAAGTGTTTCTGCGTTAAAAACGTCACAAAAACACAATAGCACAAAAGTAAGGTTAAGTTGTGACAATTATAACCTAAGCAGAGTTTTGTTAAATTTAAAGTTAAGTTTACTCGTTAATAATATTTAGAAGAATTAGAAATAGTCAACAGACGTTCAACGCATCACTCGTTCGTCTTACACTCACACACAAACATTAATTACATAAATAATTAATTAGGAGTCGTAATTAACTCCGTGTTAATCATTTTTTTATGATTAAATAAACCGGTTTGTTTACATCTTTGCGTAAATCGCTTTTTTAGTTTACATCTGATCGAATTGTTTCTTATTCGAATTTATTATAACGAATAACAAATGTTGTTTGTTGGTTATGTAACCTTAATTAATTAATATTGAAATACAGGGCGCCGTCTTTTGTCAATTTGTTCATTATCAATTTGTAAACTACACTAAGGCTTGTGTTACGCAATGCACAATCATTACATTTACAAAATATAACCTTAACATAACCAAACATAACCTAACATAACCAAACATAACCTAAAACTAGGATTTAAGCGTAGAAATATTGTACAACACTATTTAATTAACATCGCTAATTGATTTAGCGTACGATAACATCAAAAACTGTAAAATATATTTGTAATTATATGCATTAAATACACAGACGCGATTGGTTTTTAATTTTAAGGTTAACTACGACCTAACCTGGCTTACATGTATCTAAACATTAGTAACAACAACTATACAGTGAGCATTTTTGGGATACTTGGTTTTTAATTCGTAAATAAAGCCATTTAAAGCTTAAATTAATTTTTTTAATTTTTTAATTTTTTGTAACACTCTGTATTTTTATACAGGGTGTTGCAAAAAATATTGTTTTTAACATAATTTTTTTTAAGTTTATTTATAACATTTTTGATAATTTACACCACATTAGTAATTTATTTATTTTTATGTTTTTTTTTTGGTTGCGTTTGTTTAAACATCTACTTTAATTTATAATTATACATCCTATGAAAATTGACACACTATCGAGTCGAGAGAAAAACGTACTTTAACTTAAACGTGTTTTTATTAATTATATTTGGTTTTAAATTAAGTTTTTATAGATTTTGTTAATTTGGTTGCCTACATTTTACATGTGTTACCACAAAAAACTAAAAAAAAAATTAACGCGTTAATTTACGAAATATTTTATAAATTAACATATATAACATTTAATTTTATTAAGATTTTTTTTTAAGTTAAAAATTAAACAAAATATATTATTTAATAAACAAATTATTTTTTTAAATTAATAATTTATGATATATTTTATTTATTTATATATTTTGTTAATAATATATAGATATGTCCGTAAATATATTCATTTATATTTAATATTTGTTTGTTAAGCTCAGCCCTTAAACATTGATAGGTGAGAAACGTTGGTAAATGTTTAATGTGAAAGTTTCAAGTTGTGTTTTTTGCTAAAATATGCCTAAATCTCTAAGTTTTGTGGCCAACCAGAGGGCCTATCACCTTGTACACTTATGATATGTTTCGATAACAAGCGAGCCCGCGTGAGACGACGCATTGCGCATGCGCAATAGCGCATGGAACAACAGCGCCCCAACGCGTTAACGGCTCTGATATGTATGCGATCTCAGTTGATATATATTTCATCTCGCGGCGCGAGTCAGCTCTCGTTTGATATGTTTGAGATAAAGACACGCGTTTGAGGGTTTTATATATATGTTTAAGGTTAGCTTATACTAATGTTTATTCTAGTAACAAAATGTTTAAAACTTCCAAACAAAATCGATCACTAGGTTACGTAAACTTGAATTTTACTTAATATGTTCGTAAAATTTGTTATTTTGCAAAATTAACACTCGTAAAATTTGATGCGTTAACAAACTTAAAAATATTTACAGTGCTTACACTTCTTCTTTTGTTTTGAAGTTAGTTCTTGTAGTTTCTTGCTTTTGTTGTGTAATATCTTGAAGTATTTTGAAGGAACAACCGGTGTGATTATTTACACTTTTGTGAAATTAAAGTTTGAAGAAAAACACTTAACACATTTTTATGGTTAGAAGCACTAGTATTGGTTTGAGGTTAAGTTTAGTCCTTAGAAGCCTTGCCTGAAAGGATTACGCACCGTGGGGCCAGCGGGTTGTTGGGGTTGTTGAGGTTCTACTGCTTGCTGTCTGAACGGATTGGCGTTTTGTTCCGGTTGTTGGGGCAGAGCTCGCCCTCCGCCTTGTTGTTGTTGTTGATAACCTCCGGCTCCTTGTTGTTGATAACCTCCGGCGTCTTGTTGGTATTGATCTTGTTGTTGATAACCGCCACCTTGTTGATAACTGTAATTGTAACCGTTGACTTCGTTGGCGTCTAACGAAGTTTCTTGTTGTCGATATTCCAAATGGTTCTGAATATCTTCCCCAACGGGTTTTTGATCTTGCATTGTATAAGTTTGGTATTCTTTGTTTGGTGGGTCTGACATCAGAATGTTGGCTTCGTTTTCGAATGGTTTGAAGTCGTAGATGTTGCGGAGGTAGTACAGGACTGGGGCGTAGAGAAGATTGGAAAAGGCGATGCCGATGTTGAGAGCGGTGAAACCGATTGCTTCTACAACGCCACCAGCGATGATGGGTCCGATGGCGTACGCCACCGAGTATGAGATGTCGGCAATGGCGTAGATGCTGCCGTAAACGCTGACGTAACGCACGTCGACGAGATATCCTAGAGTTGGTAGCAAGGCGGTGTCGATTAAAGCGATGCCGAAACAAATCCCGCAGATTGGGATCATGAGGACTTTGTAGGAGCTGGAGAAGGGGATGATGAAGCAACACATTCCTTCCAAAGCCAACCCACCGGCTGCCATCAACCATTGATGTTGTGGGTATTTTTTGGCCATTTTGACGGTTAAGATAACGCCAAACACGTGTGGGAAGAACGCTGGGAGCCAAATCATTCCGATCTTCCAGTTTTCTGTAGTCATGTTGTCTTCCATCCATAAAGATATTGTGGGTTCCAAAAACGCCAGGGCTACGTTGGACATGGTCAGCGCCCCAGCGCAACATGCGATGTAAGGGTCCATCAACAGTCTCCAGATCGGAACTGAAGGCGGTTTCACCATTTGGGACTCTTTGATCTGTTGGGATATCGGTTTCATCACCAGCAACAGCATGAAGCCGTCCATTAAGGAAACGAACGCTAGAATAAGGAACGGCATTTCTTTGCCGGCGAATTGATAAAGCGCGCCGCCGAACGGTGGGGCTACCAGACATCCGAAACTGATGAACGCCAACGCGATGCCCAACGCTTTGCTGCGTTCGTTCTCCTCGGTGAAGCGGTCGGCGATCATCGCCAAGCCGGCGGTGTCGGCGAACGCCGAGCCGACGCCCTGCAGACTTCGAGCGAAGAACAGGAGGCCGTAACTGCGGCCGCACGCGAATACCGCCGTGGAGAGGAACATGATAATCAGGCCGATCATCATCGGTATGTCGTAACCGATGCGGTCGATGAGCGCCCCCGAAAAAGGGTTGATCATAAGCTGGACGATGGCCTTCGACGCGAAGAGCACCCCGGTAGCCGAATCTTGGCCGTGATGGTCGTGCTTCCGCGGCGCGCCGGGCGGAAGCGTCACGTTTCCCGGCAGCGGTAACGGATCGTCAGCATACGCACCAATGTATCTTAAATAATCGGGTATGATCGGTACAATCACCATGTACAACATGTTATCCAGCAGCAGAGCGATGGATACGATAACCAGGATTAATTTCCGTTGATTGCTGGGCTCCTGTACCTTCGCCCAGAACACCTCCTTAAACTCAGCCCACTCCATGTTGATAATTGGTAACCGCGTCCCCATTTTGTTTGCTATTCGTTACAACTCCAAGCACTTATCCACTTTTAAAAGCTTTTTACTTGTTATCCTACTCGTCGGATATCTTTGCTTTCAGTCAGTCTCAGTCTCGGCTTTTTATTATTTGCTTAGGTGCGGGGGGAGCGCAGTGCCATCGGTTTTAACCTGGACATACAGAAGAAACAAACGTGTCAGACATTTCTTTCTTTAATTTTTTTTGGATGGAATAAATTAGGCCGAATGTTACGTTGCCCAAAAGGTACGTGACACTGCTGAGGTTCGAGGAGGGGAGCCGGCACTGCGCTTCTTCCCCCCCAGCACCCCGCACACTTACATCTACCAACAACACATAACCAACAAAATCCTAGATAATGAAAAACTTAAAATACCATTTGACAACAAAAAGAAAGTTAACAACAATTACAACAATATTTGATTCGTGCAGAAATGAACAAAAAGAATTGTTACGTAAATTTCGTTTGTTTCGTTATTGATTTTGGCCATTTTGGTTTGGGTACCAGCCGCCATTTTGTATTATGTTCGCATAGCTAAATATAGAATCGGGGATACTAGTCCTAACGAAAGTTAATGCCTTTGGCCCCGCTGTGCAATTTCAACGAAATCGTGTCATTTTGTGGATAACTTTAGTGTTATAGGCTTGCGTGCAAAAGTTTGCCAAGTGATTAGTGCGCGAGAATTCCTCCAGGTGTAGTAAACCCGCTACGGTAGCGCCGCGGTACCGGCGAATCAATAAACTCGCGAGCACGGACGAATGGGCAGCCGTGCGAGCCTTGACTCGCATACGTAAGCGGGTTTGCCGGTGGCGGCAACGGTTGGCCAGCTCGTATCAAATGTAGGCCATCGGATTCGAACCGAACCCAAAGTAAAAGTATGGATTTTGTAATTAAATGTTCAGACTCCTGTTTACTAAGATGTTAAAAATAACTAAAATCAACTTTACCCAAACTTTTTCCGATTTTTACTGTTTTGAGGTTAAAAAACTAGGTTACCTGGCATTAATGTCAAAAACACAAATTTAACTCTCTAAGTCTTGAAATTGCTTGTTTTTTTCAAATAAATAATTTCTGAAGTGTTGTTGGTGAGTGTGTGCAACAATTTCTAATCAACTAACCTGTGTCTGGTAGCGCACTACCAATGCGCGTGGCAAAGAAGCCGCGAATGTTGTTGGCGACGCGTTGGGGTTGTTCGCCGAGCAGGCTGAGGCTGCCTCCCGGACCGTGCTGGCCGCTGCGGGTATCCACGGTGTCGAAGATGGTCAGAAAACGCCGGAATGCCCGTAGCACTGGTCGTGCTGGTTGGATACGAAGCCGCTCTCACTCCCGTTGATTTCGTTCGTCGCGCGAGACGGCGGGGTGCTCGCACAGGGGATGGTCCGGGTGGTCGGGCGCGCTTTGACCGGCCGCACACACCGCTATGGGCGCCGCGGCACGCGCGCACCGATGCCGCCGACGTTGCCGCCACCGGAGGCAGTGGGGGTGAAGGCGTTGCCGCGCCGTCGCGCTTTGATACTCCGCTGCGATTTGTTGTGGCATCGAGCGCGTCACTTTCCCGGGAGACCAATAACACCATGCCAAATAGTGGGGATGTTGCTTCCATCGCCGCCGCCGCCGTCACTACTACCCCATCCATTATGTATTCATACACCTAGCAAGACACGGCGACAGCCGGCTTCTGGCAGGGCGAAAGCGGGGATTATATGGATTGGGGTCAAAATCAACACAAATCTAACTAATTTTGTCCTTTTTGGGGTCGATCGCAGACGGGTCAGACCATAACACGTCGGATATATTGGAATTTATTTTCTGCAAATCACTCTAATTGTTTGTGTGCGTCGGTGAGTAATTCATAGTGCCACCTACGTTTCACAATCAATAGAAGCAATTGAACTAATTAATTACTGACTATTACTTACCTCTATCAGGAGTAATTAAATTAATTAAAGGATTCACTTATGTCCTGGATGATTTTATCAATCAACCATTTCATACTAAATTACCACACACAAATTTAGTTATTGAACCCTCTAATAATTAAATTAAAACATAAAAAACAAAAAATGCACGATCCATGTTATGTATATTGACATGTAGCGGCCATACTTGAAAAAACATGTCAACACAGTAAACGTAAACTGGTGAATGCGCATCACTATCTGCGCACAACAACCAGCCATGTTAGATCATATTAAACCAATGGATCAGGTACCATGCTTTTTAACATAAAATTTAATTATTTCCACTTTTAAACGTATTTTCTTCAAAAATAAAAAACAAAACAATGAAAAAACTTACCATAAAAATTACGAAGACCATCCTCAAACAAAAAACATCCACAAAAAATATTTATTTTGCGAATACAGTCGTCGGTGTCCTCAAGAATTAAACCATCATGGGATTTCTCGCTTTGTTTCACATTTTCCTCAAGAGAATTGTATCCAAAAGCATCACTTGATCCTTTGCTCTTGTGAAACGTTGGAAAGTGATCTCGGTTATACTTTTTACTCTTTTTATCAAACACTTGAACATCACAAAGCACATCGTTACTTTTAATATTATTTTTTACGTTTTTTTCGGTAAAAATTTCGGGCACAAAGTCTGGAAAGTTTTTTGTTTTACAATTTGATTTAACTTCTACATTTTCACCAGTATTATCTTTATTTTTATTAATTACTTCATTCGTAGGTTTAGTTTGTATTATTTTAAAACGCATTTTGTTTTCTTTAGAATCTTTACAACATAACCTTAAATTTTGTTTTATTTGTAATTTTTGCGTTTAAATTAAAATTATCAATAAATTATCTCTAATTATATCTAAGTGTGATTGAACCGAACTTAAACTACAAACTAAAGTTAGAAATTTATTTTGTTATTCTGCAGGTCAAGTTTTATTTATTTTGTTTATAATAATTACAACATTTATATTTGTTAATAAAGAAATTAAATAAAAACAAGCT
>JARJDS010041786.1:6221589-6236965 GCA_030264155.1 Atheta pasadenae
CCTTGCCATAAACCTTTCAGTTGAATAAACTGTTCTAACCGACCAAAATTATTCCGACCCCAATTTTCAACGATAAGATCAATTGTGGACCCCGCCCGTGATGAAGGGTTTAAGGTTATGTTAGTGTTTTTAATCCTCCAATAACCAACTCCATTTAGGTCCTTAGATTCTTGTAATGGAGGCGTAATAAGGATACCGTCTTGTAGAACCATTAAAGTGTCACATATTCTTCCCGAAATAGTAAGTTGAGCACCTGCAGGTATTTGTAGATTGGTTTTTCGATAAATGATATAACCATACGACTGTCCAGAGTTGTTGTTCATTGGAAGATATTCCATCGGCATTACCCTACCTCGGTAAAACTTATACGGCAAACGATGCAGTATTTCTTCATAGGTTAATTGCTCTGTAATGTTAATACTTGGATACGCAATTTTGAGGTTAACTTTAGGCGTTTGTGGTGTCTTCAATTTAATTGTTGAATATTCCTTGATCAATTCTTTAACGGTGACGTATTTGTCAGTATAATCACCAGCTTCATTTAATGGAGCATCATAATCATAACTGGTCGTCGTTGGTTGATAACCTTTGTTATCAATTGAGTTGTCAGCTATATTAGCACCGTTGAGAAAACCAAAATTGGTACCTCCATGAAACATATACATGTTTACCGATGCAGGATAGCTTGATGATTTAAATAAAAACAGAACTTATTAATTGGTTAAAGGTTTATATTTGTTGTGTGAATGTACTAACCTTAAAATTTGTTCCAAAACTTGTCTGAACGCAGTGTTTTTACGAGTGTGATGAATTTCAGACCAATGGTCAAACCAACCAGACCAAAACTCCATTGCCATGATTGGCCTGTTACCTTGTAGTACCTTCAACTTATCAAACTCTGCATTGGGATTCCCAGCAAAGTTGGCTGTTTGTAGGAAGTATTGAGGTAACGTCCCTCGATCCCCATGCTGGGTAGGTGAGTCCGAAGTTACTAACAACTCCACAATCCCGTTGTTTATAAACAATTGTCGTAACTGCTCCAGATAGACTTTATCAGGTTTAAAATTTTTAGCTTCCGTGCTTCCATATTCGTTTTCCACTTGAAACGCAATAATTGGCCCGCCTAAAGTAAATTGAAACAAAGCCAATAATTGTAACAAGACGTTGAAGTATCTAGTAACATGCTGCATGTATTTCTGTTGAGATGTGCGTAGTTTAATGCTCCTATAACGCAAGAGCCAGCTGGGAAATCCTCCAAACTCCCATTCCGAACAAATAAACGGTCCGGGACGTACGATTGCAAATAAATCTTCTTCCTGCGCTGTTTTCAAAAACTCTTCCAGATATAAAAAGTCCGACATATCATGCCCGCCCTGCCCAAAATCAAAAAGCCCTTCTTGCGGTTCGTGCAGATTCCAAGGAATGTAGGTCTCCACTGTGTTGAGACCAGCTGCGCGCATTCGCCGTAACCGATCACGCCAATAAGCTCTCGGCACTCGGAAGTAATGCATCGCACCGGAGTAAATAGTTATATTGCGATCATTTAATGTAAAACTTGGTTTATCCGCATTTAAACCCGAATGTATTCGCGGTGTGGTGTAATAGTCATATAAAGTAGGTAACGTTACCGCCATTTTATTTAGGGACACAAACAACAATATTTTTATGTATAACTTTATGGATGTTAACAAATAATGACGTTGACCGTGATCGAAGCTTACGAGCACAAGTTCAGTTCACTTCTGACCACTTCTGACCACAATTTCCGACCGACGACTCGCAATCAGCGAGATTGTTGTGCATCGCATGGAACGGCCGAATAAATAAACGAAGATAAACAATAACAGTTAGTACACAGTCTGAACAACTCATTAAAGCTTCTATAGTTGTACTAACTCATCGTGTGTTGAACAAAAACGACAAAACGTTTATAATTTGATTAATCTTTAATGCATTTACAATTTAATTTACCATCACCACCAACTGGTTTTTAGTCTATAAATAAAAATAGCAACTAGTAAACATGTTAAAACATACCAGTAATCAGTTATTATGTACCGGAAGCATGTCAATGCCTTTAAACAGAGGTTTATCACTAAATTCTAAGCAATCATCATGTTTAAAATGTTCAAACACGATGATATCATTAAACCCTGGTTTTAACAAAGCCCCAGGCAAATAACAAGTTTGTTGAGGTCCAAGTTTAAAATATCGAGACAAAACAAAACCGTTCACGATTATAATTCCTTTGTTCCATTTTTCCATATTAATAAAACTATCAATAAACCTAGGGTTTGATGAATCGTTTACGGGTACTTCTAAAGTAAATTTATAGAAAGCCGGACCCATATAGTTATTATCAATTGTCTCCCAAACATTATCCAATAATTCTTCGTTTTGCTGTTTAGAGAACTCTAGATTCACAACTTCCCAGTCTAGGATTTCTACGTCATCAATGAAGCAAGAACCAGTTAATCCACGGAACTGATTGAATTGGTGCAGTTTACCATAATTAACACGACCAAAGTTTTCCACAACTAAATCTAGTCTTGCGTTACTTAAATTTTCATTTGTCAACACAATTGTTGAGTTTTCCGCTTTCCAATAACCAAAACCTTCAATATCTGAACGTTTGCTGAATGGTTTATTAATAAATATACCGTTAATCAGAACTAATACGGTATCTTTAACTTTGTGGGATAATTTTAAAACAGCACCCTTTGATATGTGATCCAACGTTTTGGAATAAACAATGTAACCATAAGATTGATCAAAGTATTCCATAGGTTTGAGGTTATGTGTTTGTTTTGTTTGTGTGGTGAATGTTTTAAGATAATTTGAGAATTTAATCATCTTTGTTATGGGCTGGTTTGGATATATAATTTTGTTACTTTCAAACGGTAAAGAAGGAAGGACAATGTTCAGTTTATTATGTTTGGCGATAATTTTCTTTAACTCGTAGTATTTCTCGGTGTAATCACCGCTTTCGGTTAAAGGACAATCATAATCGTAACTGGAAGTATCAAAAGCCACATTATCATTATCTTTTTGAATAATATTGGCTCCATTTAGAAAACCCCAGTTTGTTCCACCATGAAACATGTAAAAGTTAACGGAGGATGGAAAACTTAAAATATCTTCGAGTTCTTCAGCAAATTGATTTGTTGGTACAGTGTGATGTTTTCCCCCCCAATGATCAAACCATCCAGACCAATATTCCATCACTATTAACGGTTTATCTTTCTGTATACCTCGAAGTATAGATAGTTCTTTGATTGCGTCGGTTTGGAAGTTAGCAGTATTTAATAATCCGGGAATAGCTCCATGGTCACCCTTTGAAGGAGTGTCACTTGTAAATAACAACTCAACTACTCCGTTGTTTTTGAATACATCCACCAATTTCTGAAGATAAACTTGATCGATATCTTCTCCATCAACTTTTACGTTACCATATTCGTTCTCAGCTTGGAATGCGATAATAGGACCACCTTTTGTGAATTGTAGCATGGTTAACATTTTAAATAAAGCGTTAAAGTATTTTGACACATAGTCCAGAAACTTAACGTTGTTTCTTCGCACCACAACATCGGAATCTTTAAGAAGCCATGATGGTAAACCACCAAAATCCCACTCGGAGCAAATATATGGACCTGGACGCACAATTGCTAATAGGTCTTCTTCTTGAGCTATTTTTAAGAACTCCGCAATATCCAGAAATTGTTCAAAGTCAGAGCCACCTGACCCAAAATCGAATTTTCCTTGTTTTGGTTCATGTAAATTCCAGGGTACGTAAGTTTCAACTGTGTTTAATCCTGCTGCTTTTAATTTACGAAGACGATCACGCCAATATGGTTTTGGAATACGAAAATAATGAATAGCGCCGCTGTAGATGGTCAATGGAATGTTGTTTAACGTAAAATGGTCGATGTTTGTAGTTGTAAGACCAGATTGGATTACTGGTTGCGTGTAATGCCGGTAAATTGTTGTTGTGTTTTCAATCGACATTGTCTAAAACCAAAATGTTATATTTCAAGGTTAATTTTGTATTAAAACATTAAAATTTATGAAATAATAATAAAAGAAATCTGATTTCAAATTTAACTTATAAACAAATTTAATATAATTTGGATAACTTACCGTTTAGTTTTTGTTGTTTTCACACAAATTATAAATAATTCTGTTAGTATAAGTTGTTAAAACGAAGTACAAATATTACACGTCTGACGAAACATGTGTAATCTGTGAGCATTCCAACACATAACTGGCTTATACAACATATGTGCAAACTGAAAACCAGCTTTATGCCAGCCAGTCTTGCTGGTTTTTATTTGATTACTGCCTACGTATCATCCGGTTTTAGAGCATTATCTTTGTGCGGTATCTATAGGAGGATCCAAAATACTGCTAATACCTAACTCGTTATAGTTGGTTAGGCTACTCTAGAATCAAAATAAAATAAAATCATAATAAATTTTTTTGTTTAAACAATACTATAGAAGAATATGGCGTTTGATGTAAAGAAAATAATTAATTTTAAAAGAGGTTCAATTGTTGAGTTTACCTCAACGCCAGCTAAATATTGAAAAAAAACGTACCAGACCACCAATGTGAAGGAGTAATTAATAATGTTTAACAAGCTGAGGACCCACGGCACTAAAACAATTCAATAACACAAAGAACAGTTCACTGTAATAGACCCGAGAAGACTGTGTTGTTCGCATTACTTACATTCAACAAGAAACTTCGGTTGCCCTAAAATAAACAAGAAAACAAAAGATACCAAGGCACCCTAGATTCTACAATCAAGTGCAGACCTCCATATTATTCACTATACAAACAAAAAAACAAAAAGCAAACCGAGGCCAACGCGATCATTTTTTTGACTTCGCTAATTTCCACCA
This sequence comes from Atheta pasadenae, assembly GCA_030264155.1. NCBI lineage: Eukaryota > Metazoa > Arthropoda > Insecta > Coleoptera > Staphylinidae > Atheta > Atheta pasadenae. Next base: position 6,226,491 of record JARJDS010041786.1, read on the forward strand.
AATAAAATTCTAAAGTAAAAACACCTGCAAATTTATAAAGTAAGTAAAACCTTAATAATAAAAAGTTTAATCCTCAATATAAATATTAACAGTTCTAGAATAAATCTCTTGTTTGTGTTCAACATTTTCAAACAAAGGTCCATTTCGAAACCGCACCACTTCTCCGTTTTGAAAATGTTCAAACACTAAAATATCATTAACACCAGTTTTCAGAAACGGCGCCGGCAGATACGACGCTTGCTGCGGTCCTAGTTTAAAATATCTTGACAAAACAAATCCATTAACAATCACGATACCTTTAATCCATTTCCTCATATCCACGTAAGTATCTACCGGTTCACCATTTACAATCAAAGTCGCTCGATACAACGCAGGCCCTCTGAAGCAAACCGAATCACTCCAGGTAGCAACAGCAGATATGGTCAAAGTCCATCGTTTTTTAAATTCCAAAGGATAAATAAACCAATTTTCGATAGGATGTAAGTTAAGCAGTACAGGCCCTTGCCAGAGACCTTTATATTGATGTTGCAATTGTCTCAACGAACCATAATTCACCCTTCCAGCGTTCTCCACCACCAGATCTAAAGTTGCATTGACATATTCCGAATCAATAATGAGATACGAGTTATTCCTTCGGTAATAACCAAAATAATCTAAATCCTTCACCGTTTCAAGGACTTTCGACTTTAGTACTCCGTTGATTAAAACTGTGACGGTATCACACACATGGCCAGTTATTTTGATCACGGAATTAGCAGGTATGTTAATATTAACCTTCCGATAAATAATATAACCATAGCTTTGACCAGCGTCATTGTTAACTGGTAATAGTTCCATTGGTAACAAAGTTTTTGAGGTTACCTCAGGTAAATAGGATATAACTTCATTAAGATTTATCATGCTATGGATATATATGGATTTATAAGCTGTTCTCTTTGCTAATCCAGGCATTAAAGGTAATCTAGTTCGATATTTATTGTATCTATTAATCAAACGTTTTGTACTGTAATATTTTTCAGTGTAATCCCCGTTTTCGCTCAAAGGAGCATCATAATCATAACTGGTCGTATCAGGTTGATACCCATCCTGTCCACAATATCTGGTAACAAAATTGGCGCCGTTCATGAACCCGAAACTGGTCCCACCATGAAACATGTACAAATTCACCGAAGCAGGAAACTGTAGAATGATTCCTAACGTGTAAGCATAGTCCCTGGTTTTGATTTTATTGTGGCTTTCCCCCCAATGATCAAACCAACCCGTCCAGTACTCCATCACCATCAACGGCTTACCAGGTTGGGTATTAGCCATGATTTCAAGTTCTTGTTTTGGTTCAACTTGGAAATTCCCCGTGGCTAGTATATTCGGCATTTGGCCAGTTCTACCAACCGAAGGACCATCTGATGTGAACAACAACTCTATAATTCTATGCCGGCGTAAAATGCGTTTAAGTTGTTTCAGATATTTTAAGTCCGAACGTTTTAAACTACCATATTCATTCTCGATTTGGAACGCAATGATGGAACCTCCTTTGGTGAATTGTAGAAGGGAGAGAATGTGGAGTAACAACCGGAAGTATCTTTCAACGTATTTCAAAAAAGTTTTGTTGCTTGTGCGTACACGTATGCCGGTTATCTTTAAAAGCCAGCTGGGTAGTCCACCCCATTCCCATTCGGCGCAGATGTAAGGACCTGGCCGGATTATAGTGAACAGATCTTCTTCCTGAGCGGTTTTTAGGAACTGTTCTAGGTTGAGCATGTTACCGAAATCACCGGTACCGTTACCAAAGTCGTAAGTTCTTGGCTCTGGTTCGTGTAAGTTCCAAGGGATGTATGTTTCCACGGCGTTTAAACCTGCCGATCGCATTTTTCGTAACCGATCTCGCCAGTATTCTGACGGGACGCGGAAATAATGCAATGCACCGGAATATATAGATATGTTGCGGTTGTTCAAGGTGAAGTACGAATGCGATGCTGAGAGACCAGCTGATATTCCACCGGATGTGTAATATTGGTACAAAGTTGGTAGATTCATTCAATTAAATGTTTTTGACAGTTTTGACGTGTTTAGTGACATTTAATGTAAATTCGTCATGTCAGAAAGGGAGATTCAGTAACAGCCAATTTTAATTTAAAACATTTAACAGTAGCAGGAACTATAATTATTTCTAGAACATAAATAACTAGTTCCTGTTTTTAATTATTTACGTAAATAATATGATAAACGTAATTTTTATTAATTATATTTCAAATTATAGTTGAAAAACTAATCAATAAATACCGCTAGCAGGTAAAGAAACCTATAAAGTTTTTTTACACTGCTTTAAATGTTTGTTAGTGTTGTGGATATCAAAATATAATTAACAAGTAGGCTTTGAGCATCGATACACTTTTGTTATAACAAGTAGGCGCTGAACATCAATATATATGGTGTTGATAACTAGTAGGCGCTGAACTGTGTTATGCTTTTGTTTCAATACCGAGGTGTTAACAGAGAGTTACTGCGTTATTTTGTTTACTAACGTTTGAGACTCCATTTAGTACAGTTCTGAATACTACACTTCTATTAACTTACATTTTAACGCTTTGTGTGTTTACACATCACCCTTATATCCAGAAAAAAGCTAGGTTTAGGAAGCAAATCTGTCAAGGTATTTATTTAAAGAAAACATAACCAAAATTTGATTTTCCTACAAATTACAATTATAATCCAATTTTAAGGTTAGGCAGTTTCAAATATTTGCCCGGCGTTAAATTTAATTTGATACGCAGCATCAAAATGTTCAAAAACTAAAATAGTGTTATTTCCTCTTTTTAAGAACGAACCAGGAAGATACAAAGCTTGTTGTGGTCCTAATATACTATATCTGGATAAAACGTAATCGTTAAGGATAACAATTCCTTTGGTCCAGTCACGCATGTCGATATAAGTATCCAAAATCTCCTCATCTTCGTCAATGGTCCACACAGTTTTGTATAATGCAGGCCCAGTTGCTCCAGGACCCTCAAATTTGTACCAGTAGTGCCAGTTTGGGTTACTATAATAGTTAAAACCCAACTCATAGATGATTACATCTTCCAGGGGTTCATCATTTATCAAAACTTGTCCAGCATGAAAGCCCTTCCGTTGTTCGAACTGATGAAGTCCGCCGAAGTTAACACGTCCCCAGTTTTCTACAATTAAATCCAAATTGCAGTTGTTACATTCTGGAAGTTCTAAAACTGGATTTTTCGTTTTCCAATAACCGAATTTGTTCAAATCATCTGGATGTTTTAATGCTGGACTTAAAAGTTTGCCGTCGAGCAACACCATCAAAGTATCTGTAATGTAACCTTGGATTTTTAATTCGGAATTGGCTGGAATTGTAAGTTTTTCTTTTCGGTAAACAATATACCCGAAGTTTTGATCTACTTCTTCCATGGTTTGTAGATATTTGGAATTTTGTTTCTCGAAATTAAGATTTTTTTCTAAAATATAACTGAAACTAAGTTCTTCTTGGATATCTAAACTTTTGTAAGCTTTCAGTGGTTTACTAACGGGTGGTTCAGGTGTCCTAACAGGATTTGCTCCGTATTTTGCTAGGATTTCACGAATAGCCCAATATTTTTCAGTGTAATCCCCATGTTCATTTATGGGTGCGTCATAGTCATAGCTGCTGGTCGTCGGTTGAAAACCAGAGTTATCAGCTGCGGAGTTTGCAAGATTTGCTCCGTTCATGAGTCCAAAGTTAGTTCCCCCATGAAACATGTAAAAGTTAACACTGGCCGGATAACTTAAAATCTCTTCTAGTGTCTTCGTAAATGTTGTTAGAGACACAGTGTGGTGTTGTTCAGTCCAGTGATCAAACCATCCAGACCAGTACTCCATCACCATGGAAGGTTTCCCCGGCTGGTAGGTTTGCATTATATCCAATTGATTTGTAGCGTCACCAGCAAAGTTTGCCGTGTACAAAACACCTGGTATCTGCCCCAAATTCCCTATACTTGCCCCATCAGATGTAAACAACAATTCCTCAATATCTAGATAATGATAAACTTCTTTCAGTCCGTGTAAGTATTGCGTATCATTTTCTCCAAGACTGCCGTATTCGTTTTCAATTTGGTAGGCAATAACTGGTCCACCTTGACTCCAATTTAACTTATTCAAAGCTATCATATTAAATAGAACCAATTTTAGAAAGCCTACCGCTCGTGCCATGAATATCTCGTCGCTGGTACGCACACGGATACCTTTGTTCTTTAACAACCATGAGGGTAATCCTCCAAACTCCCATTCAGAACAAATGTAAGGTCCAGGACGTACGATCGCCAGAAGATCTTCCTCCTGAGCAATTTCCAAAAAGCGGTCAAGTTTAAGAAAGTGACTAAAGTCGGATCCACCATTGCCAATGTCGTTGAGGCCATCTCCAAATTCATGCAAGTTCCATGGCACGTAGGTCTCCACGGTGTTGAGACCAGCAGCGCGCATCTTACGCAAACGATCACGCCATTCTTCTGGTGGTACTCGGAAGTAATGCATCGCACCGGAATAAATCGTTATGTTCTTATTGTTGAGCGTGAAGTAGGGTTGAGCTGCTGAAAGTCCTGCAGATATTCCCCCGCCCGCATAGTATTCGTACACAGATGGTAAAGACATGGTAAGTTTTCTGTAAACAATCCAAATTAATTAAATTACGTTTCAAAGTTTGATCTTTCTTTAAATTGAGTTTTACCTTGCTTCTAAGCAATTAACAGAAAACTAGTACTTAGATTATTTATTATTGGTTTATATACTGCTCTAATAAACTTTTATCTTGCGGATTATTTATTTATAATATTTATCTATAAGATGATAAAAAGTAAAGTGGAAAACATTTGTATTTTTTTTTGTTTTTGTGTTACATCTCCGGTAATTTATCAATTTGTAACGCAAACACTCATGTAAAATACTTATGGAAGATTACACTTAGCCTTAACACTCAAAACAAAAAGAAAAAAAAAGGAGTATACTTATTAATTAGCAACAATAATGTTTAAAGAAATTGCAAAACACTTATCTGTGTATCTTTGAAATGCACTTCAATTTTATTTGATAAATTCACCAACAAGTCATGTACGATATAAAAATAGAGTATGTTGTTGCCTAAATGAGAATTGAAACCATTAATTCTATTTATTTATTTATTTTTAAATTTATAACAATTGCTATATACATAGGTTAATAGGTATATAGCTATGTCTTTAGTATTGGAATGGAACATTCAATAACTACGCATTATCTTACATATTTGTTAATAACTTTTATAATTACCAACAAATATATATTCTTTAAAGTATAAATTATAGCTTAATAAATTGTCAACAAAACACTTTTATAACTTTTGAGATAAGATAATTATTTCTTTGAATTTTATATATTTAAAATTTGGTAAAGAATTTTCTATATTTAGAACCACCAAAACTGCAATATCTTATATATTTGTTCATAACTTTTACAATTTCCAACAAATATATATATTTTCTAAAGTATAAATTATAGTTTAATAAGTTGTCTACAAAATACTTTTATAACTTTTGAGATAAAATAATTATTTCATTTAATATTTTAATGATAAACTTTAATAATGTTTGTATAATATTTAGAATCAGAAAAACTGCAATAATTTACAGATTTGTTAATATCTTCGACAATTTTCAACAAAATTATATTTTTTAAAATATAAATTATAGTTTAATAAATTATTTACAATATACTTTCATCACTTTATAAATAAAATAATTACTTCATTTAATATTTCAACGTTAAAATTTAATAAAAATTTTTCCATATTTAGAACCTTAAAAACTGCAATATCTTATATATTTATTAATAACTTTTACAATTTCCAACAAAAATGAATTATTTAAAGTGTATAATATAGCTAAATAAATTGTCTACAAAATACTTTCATAACTTTTGAGATAAAATAATTATTTAATTTAATTTTTTAACATTAAAATTTAATAAAATACTATTCAATGATTAGAATCACAAAACCTCAAAATCTTACATATTAGTTAATAACTTCTACAATTTTTAGAATAAATATATTCTGTAAAGTTTAAAATATAGTTTATTAAATACTCTACAAAATCCTTATAATACTTTTGTAATAAATTAATTATTTCATTAAGTTTTTTAGCTTTAAAGTACAATAACGTTTCAATTATTGTATTCCGGGATTTGTGATTTAATATAGGCAACTTTGTCTACATTAACATGTAATGTACATGTAATTAAAGTTGCCTAAAAATTCTCCAGTTGAAAAAAGCATTCTTATTAACCAAAAATCAACAATAGAAACAAAAAAACAATTCTTTTAAATATTTTATATTAAAAAAATATATTACAAATTTTACATATAACCTTTATATCTATAAAGGTATATTACATTAAATACAAAAATAAGCACCGCAATAAATTTTTTTTCATTTATAAAAATATAATTTCTCTTCTATCAAAAAATATATGTTTCAAAATTTCAAATCCTAAACTAGCAAACTAAATCTTTCATAACCTCCCAAAAATGATCTTACTGAATATTACTTACACATTAGTACATAAGTTATCTTAACTTTAAATACTTAAATTCTTAACCTTACTTTTAGCTCTCAGATTTCTGTTGATATTTTACGTTGTTGTATTATGGTGTTTTTCTTAAATTCTTAAATTATCTAATTCCGGTTACTGTCGAATTAAATTTTACTAGTTTTCTGTTCGCGTTGGCATCGAAGTAACTCAAGTAATCTTGATTGGCTTTGTATGATCGTTTATTTCTTAAACAAAAACGGCGACGAATGGAAGTCTGATGGCAGCGGAGCAGCAGCGTGAGCTGGAGAAGCAAAATCCTTCCACATGGAAAGATCAACTTCGGGTAAGGCATCACAAGGTACCACATTATTACTGCAATTAAAACACAAATTAAATTAAAATCTCTTTTAATTAAAAAAAATAACAAAACGAACCTATGAGAAATCCTTTCAAATCCTTTAGGTTGCATAGCTTTAACATGATGAGAGTTGTCACACAAAAGACGAGAAATACTAGCTTTCCTTAATTCGGCTAATTGTCCTGGAGTGAAACCATTCACGTGTTCGCTGTGTTCATACCAGAAGCGATCACCAGCACGTGTCCTGAAGAATTGCTCAGTAAGAATGCAAAGGAATGTTGGTCCGGCTAATGTACCAGGAACATGAGCTTCCAATGATCCACCAACAGTTAAATCCACATCGTCTGGTGATCCGTACAATTGACTTAACTTAGCAACATTCTAGAAGATTACCAGATCAGTAAATTATTATTCAAGTGTGGTAATTTAACAAAGAAACAAAAACTTACATCCTTGGAAATGACATCTGAGAAATCATCGAAGGTGTGTGCCTTTCCTAACCCACAAAATTGACGCATATCATTGTAAGAAGCTAAGCCATGGTCACGATTACGTTGCACATCAAGAGCCTTAAGGTCAGTACCAAAAGGAGCGTTTCCTCTGAATAAGAATTGAGTGATCTACAACAACAACAAAAGATAACAAAGTTAATTTTTTTTGTTTGTTATTTTTTTTTTCTTGGGTTTAGTACCTCACTATCGTGGTATTGATCATTATTCATTTCTGGTTGAGTAGACAACCCACGTGACAAATCATCAAAGTTATCTCCTTGTTCCAAAACGCTTGGACGGAGCAACCAATCACTGAGACGAATGTTTCCGTAGGAGTGACGATGTTCAGTTACAAGACTACAAAGTAAACATAAAGGTTAGGTTAGGTTACTAAATCTAAGGTTATGTTAACATACTCAAGACGTCCAGCAATGGCAGAATGGAAATATCTAAACGCAGCAGTAGCATGTTCATTAATAATCGTAGGATCGACCGTTTCCTGATAATCATCAACTTGTCCTTTGGTGTCATACAGGATTCTGTTCTTTAACGAATTCTCTTGACCGATAAAGATCGGCAACCATTCGTAGTAAGAAATATGTTGATGTTCCGCAATGGCAATACGACGCGCTTCTTGGAAAATGGTCTCATCATTCCAGTGTGGGTTCAGTTTACTCAACACATCAGCAATTCGGTTATGTTCACGCAGAAGAACGATTTGAAGAAGAGTGAGTTGTGGGTTTTGATTCACACGAGTATCCCCAGCCATGTAGCAAGCTTCTTGTGGGGATTGGATAGCACAACCGGATGTGTTGGCAGCACGTGGCGGCCATTGTTTTCCATTACGGACATCCACACGCAAACGACCTCCTTGTAATTCACGCAATTGACGAGCCAAATCGTCATTGTTCCCATACACGATAGATAAATCCAAGAAATGATTTACGACTGTTAACTATAAAAATAAGATAAGTCAATAAGTAAATAGAGATCCAAAAAAGTGAGGTTATGTTTATTTACTTGTTCAGCTGGTGTGTATTCAGAAACACATCTTCTATCTTGTGTGGTGATGGTACGCACAAAGTTAATGCATTTAGTGTTGGTTTGTGAGTGCGCTGGGTCATCAACGGGTACCAACAATGGGAAACAATGATCTGGTGAGTTGGCCAACTCCAGAAGTTGTCCATCATCCGTACAACAACGTGTTTGATGAGGTTCTACACAAAAATATCATAGGTTATGTTTAGGTTTCCTTGCAAATCCGCTAGATGGCGTTTTGAGGTTAAAGCTTGGTCAAAACTTACGAGCTTGGGTACTTCCGGCAATCATACTCATGTCGTGGGTGATGATTTGTCCATATTGCATAGCAGCCAACGTCCATTTTGGATCTTCTAATGGCACATCAGGATAGATAACTAAACTAACAACCCTCGCGGGGGGTAATGGTTTGTTGGTTTTTGACTCAGTTGGTGTGCTAATACCATCCCCGTATTGGGCTGGTAATAAACGAACGTAGGGAGTGTTTGGGGTACCCAAAACAGGGTTCTTTAAATTGTTACAGGAACCGTCATAGGAACGGTAACGAGTTTTAGGGCAGGAAGCCGGTGGAGTACCACAACCTAAAGTTATAGGGTCCACTGTTGTAGTTTGGACAGGTGGAGCTGCTGTAGCACCGAAGAAACTAATAAAATAAATTTATATTTAATAAATTAGTAATTAATAATTAATTATTGGGGGGAATAAAACCCGAACCTGTTAAATGATTGTCTAAATTGTTCACCACTTCCTCCTCCAAGGGAATTGAAACTATCAAACGGATGACTGAACAATGACGATCTTGATTTGTCATGGTGATTGAGGAAAACGTAACTGGATGATTGTGGATCAGCGAAAACCACTGCACATTGAAGTGCCACCAACGCAAAACCCCACATTGTTGGCTAGGCACCGACCAGTCAAGTCACAAATGCAACACTGAAACAATTAAAATGAGTATTAATTATTAAAGTGCAATCAATCGAATTTAAACGTGTTTGAAAGGTCGTAATGTGAGATAGTGTTGACAAAGCACAAAAGTAGTACAAGTACAAATGATATAAATGATATTTGTTTTATTTCTTTTGTTTTAACGTTGTTTTATATTTTGATGTTTACGGTAGGCAACCAAAATTACTTCAAAATTGTAGTTTTGGTTGCATAAATCAGAAACTAATTTCTGTTTTTTTACCATTCTTGGTTGTTTTTAACTGTAAAATTGTGTTTTTACAATTTCTGCAGTATGTGATTTGATTAATTAACAAGAATTAATTGTAATATTGCAAAATATAAACATTTATGTGCGTGCAGACCTTCACATTGCTGATAAATGATAATTTAATTCGATATGAAATCATTTCTTAAGTTATTTTAATTAGCTCATTATGCCTATAACTAAACAACGCCTATAATATGTATGTGTACGTGTTTATTAAATATTTAAATATTTATCTTGTTTTCTCAACGTGTTGGCATTATTTAAATGTATAGAACTTAACCTAACATGCACACAATAAGAAACAAATGAAATAATAAAGTAAATAATAAGAAAAAATTTAAAATTTAAGAAAAACAAAAGAAAATTAACAAAAACTGTTAAAATGTAAGAAAATCTTTGAGAATCACTGGTTTAGACTGTAGACAAACCATTAGATTGTTATTAATTATTTAATTAAACACGCACGTTGCTCGTGCACGTTCCCATTGCGCTTGCGTATAATGTTCAACAAGCACACGGCATGTAACGTAACATAACCTGACTTAACCAACTTGTGTCTGAGACCATTTGCTACTGTTGAGATGTTGAGAAGTAGAGAAGCGATGAAAGATGAGAACGTGAACGAGGCGCGAAGACAAACAATAATTACTTAATTATTACTTAAGCGACAAGCGCGTCTGTTTTAATTGTAATTGACTTGCCACAGACGCGCAATTTACTTACTTATTACGCTGATTTTATTTCGTTTTTTTTTATTTATTAATTGAACATAATTTTTGTTTCTGTTATTTTCAAGCATGATTAGTTGCAAACAAAACTAACA